>JAAAKG020036332.1:0-19271 GCA_010014905.2 Druon quercuslanigerum
CTCCCCTCCCTACCGAGTGAGTCACGCCTACCCCGAAAGGGAAACGGCTTAATGGTGTAATAATAATAATAATAACATTGATTTCTTTCTCTTCTTACAGAATTAACTTTACAGTGGGAGTACGATAAATATGAACTCCAACCTGTCAAAAGGGAACTTCCTGTAAAGGGTTTTTACTACATAACAGGACCAAAGAATGACAAAAAAGAAGAAATAACCAAAACTATCAGAACTCATTTGATACTAGAAACAATTCACGCAACTATAGTCGTTGGCATAATAGACAAAGCTCGTGTTCTTCGTGCAATATATTCAAATAATAAAATAGTTGCATTACACGAAGTTGGTCTTAATTTAGATCTAGCTGTTGTTTTACCACTGACAGTGGAGGAAACACAGAAATATGATCTAAAATTTAATGAGACAATTACCAATCTGAAAGGTGGGCATGGGAAAAAAAAGCCGTAACGCTTTTAGGGAGAGGCTTACTTCGGGGAGCTATGCTAGTGTTAGTTACATACACTTTCTTTAGAAAAATCGCTGTATATGGTAGAGGGAAAAAGGCAAATATAGTGTTTTTAGCTAAAAGCCAAGCAGGGTGTTAAAAAAACTATTTTTGACCTAAAGCGGATAATCGAAGAAAAGCCTGGGAAATATTTGAAATTACTAAAAGCATGTTGAGCTTCACCTTGGCTGAAATAATTTGTCATAAACTCTTACCATTTTTTAATTTGAAAAATCCGTGTCGAGGATTCATAATCCAATTACAGAATTGTAAACCTGAAAATTCGAGAACCAATATTCCGAACTAGAGCAATCATTTGCCATGCGAATACATGGAATTTCTACAACTTTTAATCAACTTACCTCAGTTGTTTTCATTTAGTTTCTCAAACTTACTATAGGTTCTAATTTGCCGACTTGGGGCATTAATTTAGAATTATTTTATTTGAAAAAAGTGTTTTATTTATTAAATTATTCCTTGAATTTAATGATAATTCACTCTGTAAAGAACCATACAACTGTTATAAAGACTATATTTAAAGAAAAATAAAAAATAAACAAATGAAAATTAAGAAAATTGTCGCTAAGTCCTCTTTCATGTCTAATTTTAAGTAAGCACGGTTTTGTTCAAATAAGGGGAATACTTTAAGACGCAATTTGTCCATATCAATTAAGAATACTCAAGTTTTCATGGTGAATTGATATTTTTCTATTCCACCATGTTGGTTCCGATATTTTGAATTCTGCAATTCTGTGATTCATATCCTTTTTGCAGAAAAATGACGATTATTTTAAAACAGTCCAAAACACAAACTTACACTTACTAAAATTTTTGTTTTGTTTATCCGTTTTAGGTAAAAATGGCTCGTTATCAAGACACCTCTTTATTTGTAATATTATCCAATTTCTACATTATGTCAAGCTAAAACAAGATTTCAAAATTTGAATTTAACTTAACTTTAGTTTGTAATTAGTGTATTCGATATATGTTTATGTAAATTATTTTAAAAATATACTCGTGCAACTAAGAAATAAATCCACTTAATATATCAGTAAGCATCATTTCCTATATCTTCCAATTAACCCCATACCTGAGAAATCAGACACTTCCGCTCTATATGTAAATTAGTGAAATATCCCGACTTGATAGTAAAATTTTACTAAATCAGTTAGAGAAAAGTGAGCTTATAATGGTAAGTAGAAAATAAATTATTATTCAATTAGTCGCAGGGCTTCCGGAAAAAGGTTTTGTCATTGTGGAGTTCACTATACACAGTTGGCGTCACATGATTAGTCGAAATATATACTAATTCGATCGTGGAAAACTGTTAATTGCTTAAGAGAGGAGTCTGGTACAATCAAATCAGCTGAAATCTTGAAGTCGTTGGAAATTATTTAAAATGCGAAATTCAAACAAATTTTGTTATAGTATGAATGTGTAAAAAAATGGTTGCTTGCAAAAATGCGAAAATACAATGAAAATTGACAAAAAAAATCGATCCTAATTTAAAAATAACTTTGTCCTATTATAATATTTTTTATAAGTCGAGGCGCATCCGTATATAAATTTAATTTTCAATAATTTAAATTATGAATTAGGTGAATCGGACGAAAACTCGATAAGCTATGATTCGAGCGAACTTGAAAAACGTGGTTTAAAGAAAAACGCGTAAAGTTTTCGCTTGTAAAAAAGCATAAGTTTTTCAATATTTAGAGCTGTTTGAAGAAAATCTGCGATTCTTGGAGCTGACCATCACGATCGCCACTGACTCATAATAAGAGTAAGCTAGAGAGTTAAAAGAAAAAGACAAAAGATTAACGTTGCGAAATCCAAAGATTAAGGATATATTCTGACATATTCTGTGCGATTCGAGAGTGTATAGTCTCTTGGCGCGCACCGCTCCTTACTATCTTTTAAGGTCGAATTTGATGCTATAACTTGGGGAATATATTCTCCCCAGGTATAGGAGGATTTTTAGGCAAAAACGTTGATTTTTTTAGTTATACAAAAGTTTAGAAAGAGAAAGAGATTCTGTAACATACTCTATTATATTGAAACAATAAGAAGGCATTTTATTAAAAATGGAAATATATAAGAAACGTTACCTGCACGCAACAACATGACGTATTGATATAACCAGCAAAAAATTTTCTTCGTTTAACAAAATCGTTTTGTTAGTCGCATTTGGTTGATTTCAGAAATTATTTTAGTTAGATGAATAAAATTTTCATTCAGTTGACAAAATTCTTTTGATTCAATCATTCAAAGTTTTTAGTTAAGTAATTTATTTGAGTTAAGAAAATGTTTTACTCATTTAAACAAAAAGTTTTGGTTGAATCTACCAAATAATGTATGAGAGCATTTTACTAGAATCAAGAAAAAGAAAAAAAAAACACAAAAGTGTTTGCATCTCGGTGAACCTTGTCATAAAAGTGATCTGGAAAGAAAATCGATTGGAATTATGTGATACAGAAGAACAGAAAGATATTTTGATTTAAATAAACAACAAATCCAGCAGAATTTATGAATTTACACTGCAAATAGCTTGCCATAGAATTTTTTAGTATTGTGATATTTAGTAGTTTAATAAACTACTAAACTATTCACACAAGATTACACATTTGCTTGGTAAGATATTTAGAATGTACATTGTGCTGGGTTGATTATGATTAGACGAACTACCAGTTATGGTTAATTCAACCAATCTCTTTTCTTAGACCAGCGAAAACACTTATCTGCATTGACTAAAATATTCTATGGAATCGAGCAAAATATTTGCTTGGATGAACTAAAAATTTTCCTTCGACGAACCCTCTTGGGCCAACCAAATATTTTTTTGTCCATATAATATACACTCCACGTCCACGATTTAATATCGAAACAACTAAGGCAGAAAAACAAGTAAGAAGAGTTGACTAATTGATTAAAAACCAAAATCACTATAGAATTATTATAGCATATTTGGTTGAAATAAACTAGTGATTTCTTTACAACACCATGAGGGAAATTCTAAAATATTTATACTTCGTTAGTCCAATAGTTAATTACAATTACACTCTTTCCTATAATAATTTTATGCGTATTAAAAATGTATTTCTTATCTCTTGCGACGTCATTAAAAAGTTTCAGTAATTCTTATATCACTTCAATATCTATTGATGTACAAAGTTTCAAAAATATACGCCCAATTTCCCAATGTGCACATATGTATAAACACGAAGGAAGCTAATGAGATATGCCAGAGAAAAAAAGTATGGCGACAAATGTTTTATAAGAAATGCATGCCGAAGACTGGCAGTGGAGTGAACATACTTGTAGTCATAAAGGTTCAAAGCAATAGAACGCACAGGGCACCCGACAATGGGTCGGCCACCAATGCCGACCACTCTAGAACTGGGGAGCCAATGAAGATGGAGTCATTGCGATGGATCGACGGAATATTGGGGCTTTTAGGTGAATGCAAGTGTAACCCCTGAAAGAGAGAATTACATGGCACGAATGCATGCTCTGTGATGCGAGAAACACCTAGAGATATCGCAGTTTTCGCATCATCCTCTACGAAACCATGCCGAAGTATTCCAAAAAATGGGCTATGTAAACGGTGTGCCTACTATACCACAGTCATAAAAAGCCAGCAGCGGAGAAAGAGATGTAACGCTAAGACCAACCGCCGGCAAGCATTCGACAGAGGACGAGCGATGCTTTATGACCCAGAGAAACATCAACATCCAGGTTTCTCCCAAGTTGAAAGATCTGGCTGAAATGGATGATGAGCTTCGTGAACAAATTTTCGAAGAATCCGACCTCTTCTCAATTGTTCTGTGCATAATACAGTTAAAACTTTAGCCGATGCGAACCGCAAAACAAAACTAACGGTTGATTATAAGACCAAAGACGAATGCATCAACTTGCCATAAAGATACGCTGGAAAAGACAGTATGCGTCCCGCATTCAGTATGTGATTGACTACATAACATCTGGCAGGAATTTTACTGCCAAGGTACGAAAGTTCGCGCGCGAACTCTGGATCCGTTATCATACACTTAACAAGTCAAAGCTGCGAATCATGAGGCAGCATATTGTTGAGAAAATACGGGTACTATCTGATGCTAAGAGAAGTTTTAGGGGTGAGAGAGGTGGGTCAGAGAAAACCAATAGTTTCTCTCTGACCCATCTCGACTCTTCCAAGACCCTCGAGTTACTGTCGACCACCCGCCCAAACCAGAGGAGGTCAAAGTATTTTGGAGAGAAGTCTACGCAGCGCAAAATACACTTGACGAAGACTCAGAGAACATGAATAGCTACAAGGGGCTGCGGGATGCCCTCATAAAAACACCTGAGGAAGAATGTATAACCATCACTACCGAGGAGGTGAAAAAAGTATTGAGAGGTATGAAGAACTATTCGGCTCCAGGACCAGATAGTATCAAGACCATCTGGTGGAAAACGTTTTCTTCAACCCATCAACATTAGGTGCGCATTTTTACCTCATATTTGAAGTTGGAAGAGCCAATTCTGGAGCGGTTAGTGGAAGGGCGCACAGTACTCCTGCCGAAAATGGGCAACTTAGCTGACCCAAAGAATTGCAGGCCAATCACTTACTTGAACACACTGTATAAGATATTTACAGCTATCCTAAACGTCGGGAGGACCTGCTTATCGATAGATGTGTCTGCAAAGATGCAGCATCCTACCAGCATGACCTATTGATGGCCTGGATGGATTAACGGAAAGATTTTGAGTCGACCTCCCATGAACTTATCATCTCTCTTTTGGAAAGCTTAAAAGTCCTTACGCGAATCGTGAGTTGCATAAAGAGATTGATGCCACTTTGGAAAACCAGATTTAATGTCTCACCTGGAAAAAATCGTGTGACAACTAACAAGGTCACTATCCAAAGAGATGTCTTTCAGGGCGACAGCATGAGCCTACTCCTCTTTTGCCTTACATTATTGCCACTATCTCTGGCACTTCGCCATTCTTCGGGGTAACTTTGCGGCAAATCGAAAGCACAGGTCACCCATGTATTTTGCTTGGATGATCTTCAGATCTATGCTAAAATAAAGAGCAACTACATGTAGCTATAGGGATTGTCAAACGATACACTAAGGAAATAGGAATAGAATTTAAGTTAGAAAAATTCGCCAAGGTTTATTTGAAGCGAGGAATACTTAATGGCATCTCTGAAGATCCTCAGCTCGCCGATAGAAGCGCTATACGACACGTTTGCGCTAGAGAGATTTATGTGACATCTATAAAGAATACTCTCCGAAGCAGATATAAACGACTCATCTGGCAGATTTGATCTTCCAAACTTTCGGTGAGGAACAAAGTATCTGCAACGAATATGCTTGCCATCCCGGTAGTAGCAGTTTATGGGAGGTTCAATCGAAAGCTTTCCGGTAATCAATCCAGGCCATCGATAGGTCACGCTGGTAGATTTCTGCATCTTTTCAGAGATATCTATCGATAAGCAGGTTCTCCCGACATCCTGCTACGGCTTTCTTTGAGCCGCGTTGTTCGTACATTTCCTGCCACACAGGTCAAACGAGTGATTGGCCTGTAATTCTTCAGGTCAGCTAAGTTGCCCATCTTCGGCAGGAGTACTGTACGCTCTTCCACTAGCCACTCCGGAATTGGCTCTTCCGACATCAAATATGAGGAGAAATTACGGGCCAGATGGTGGTGAGTTGACGGAAACTTCTGCCACCAGATGGTCTTAATACCATCTGGTCCTGGAATGGAATAGTTCTTTATACCTCTCAATAATTTTTTCACCTCCTCGGTAGTGATGGTTAGGCATTCTTTTTCAGGTGTTGTTATAAGGGCATCACACAGCCCCTGGAAGCTATTTATGTTCTCTGAGTCTTCGTCCAATCTATGTTGCCCTTCGTAGACTTCTCTCCGTAATACTTCAGAGAGAAACTGTTCGTTTCCTCTGACCCACCTCTCTCACCCCTAAGACATTTTTTAGCGTCAGATAGTATCCGTATTCTCTCAACAACATGCTGCCTGATGGTTCACAGCTTTGACTTGTTAAGCGTGTGATAACAAATCCGGAGTTCGCGCGTGAACTTTCGAAGCTTGGCGGTAAAATTCTTGCCAGATGTTATGAAGTCAATCACATACTGAATGCGGGATGCGTACTGTCTTGCTCAGCCTATCTTTGTCGCGAGCTGATGCATTTGTCTCTTGATCTTATAATCAACCGTTGGTTTTGTTTTACGGTTCGCATCGGCCAAACTTTTTCCTGTGTTATACACAGAACAATTTATAGTCAAGAGGTCGGATTGTCCGAAGAATTGCCCACGAAGCTCGTCATCCATTTCAGTCAAATCTGTTGGCTTGGGAGAAATCTGGATATTGATGTTTCTCCAGGTAATAAAGCATTGCTCGTCCTCTGTCCGATGACTGCCCGCGATTGGTCTTAATGTCACTTCTCTTTCTTTGCTTCCGGCTTGTTCTAGCTGTGGTAAAGTAAGCGCTTCGCTTACATATTCCCTTTTTGGAGTGCGATATCTCTGGGTGTTTCTCGCACCACAGAGCATGCAGTCGTGCCAACAAATTCTTTCAGGGCGTACACTCGCATCGTATTATTCTAGCAAGTCGTGATTTTTTTGCTCCGTCCACTTTAAAGCCCCAATATTCCGCCGCTTTATTGCATTAACTCCATCTTCATTGGCTCCCTCAGCTCTAGAGTGGTCGGCATGGTCGACTGACTAAGTGTTGGGAGCCCTGCGCGTTCTATTGCTTTGAACCACACTTAGTACAACTATGTTTGGTCTTATCATTGTTATTCCTGCGAGAAGCTAGGGAAAGGGGTTTGTCCATCCTTGTCATTCAGTTTTCGGCACAGTTTTCAATTTTTTGTAACCATATTCAGCAGAAACCCTTGGCACAAGGACCATCTACCCGCAACCCAAGGACGTGTTCGGTAACTTTGTCACAGTGCCGATTACCCTAGAGTTTGGGGTGCTGAAAATATTTTATATGGAAACATGATAACGAACCGGGGAAGCGTCCACCTTGGGTTTGAAGAATCTGCTCAAGGTTGATTTGCTGGATTGTTACGATGTCAGAATTATCCCTGTCCCCGAAGGGTATGTGGCCCGTATGCATACTCTGTGGTGCAAGAAACACCAGCAGCTCGACACGTTTCGTAAGTCTTCGGGAAATCGATCTCGCCACCTCTCGCAAACTATATTTATATAAACGCAGAGCGCTTTCGAGGGTAAAAACCCACATGGATCAAAAGACCAAAAGATGCTTGATTTAAGTAAACGAGAAGATTACATGGGCAAGCCAGATTGCGTCCCGTGTTCAGTGTGTGATTGACTACATAATCTGTGAAAGTCTGTTCCTTATAAGGTTCACGATAAAGCTCCTGATGATCATGCAGCAATGTGTTGGCAAATTACAGGTAATATCTGATACAAGAAGGAGAATATAGAAGTGAGAGAATTGGTTCAGACAGAATCGACAATTTCTCGCTGATCAATCTCGCCTCTATAGGGATATCCCTGTTTCTGTCAAAAATCCACCTAAGCCCGACGAGGCAGAGACTTATGAAAAGAGGTATACAAGCTCCCGATAACATTAAAATTGAAGAAAAACACTAAGAATATCTTTTGCTTCTAGGAGCATTGGGACAACCTCATAATATCTGAGGAACTGAAAAAAAACTAAGTGGCACCAAGAACTTTCTCGTTGCAGGACCAAATGATATCAAGAGTGCCCTGCTTACATTTTAATATCAGAGGTAAGAAAAGTGCATTACTGCACATAGATTCTTCACTTCTAAAAGACCAAGTAAAGAAAGCAAAGGTTGAAAAGTTACGCCAATCTCTCATCGACACGCAAATACACGGAAACTTTCATTGAAATGTATATGTGCTCTTGTCGAACAAGCAAATTTGTTCTCTTCTCAAATCATCAGAATTTAATTCAGGTACGGAGAGTTTAATTTTGACGAACCAGGGCAGTGTCATTTCTACCTTACTATAACGAGACCGAGTTTTAAGTTAAGCAGTTCCCAGCGATAAATGCTGAGCGTGTCATTCACACACTGACTACCTAGAACACATACAATTCTGGTGTCTCACTCACGCGGAAATGGACACGATCCTACCCATTTCGTAATGCACTGTGGTCACCCATTTTACGGTCGTGAGACGTGACTATAACGGTTCACCGCAGGATCTCACTGGGAGAAACTACCATCTAAAAATGACACTGGCACCTAGTAAAACCACGGTAAATCACGCATATGGTCACATCTCACGACCGTAACACGAGTGGCTACAGTGCACGATAAAAGCACAACTATAGGCCGACGAAACTCTTGTGTGTCTTGAGAACACGAAGCGACGCAAGGGTAACAGCTTTCTGCATAAATCTCGCAAGTGCTTTGTCATACTTTTGGCATACGTCTTGATACATCTTTTTCTCTCCCTTCTCATTAGCAGTGATATTGAAGTCAGTCAGAGCCGAGAATCGGCAGTGCAGGGTCGCGGCCAACACCGTAAGAGCACCAAAGATGGTAATAAAGAACTCTTACGGTCGCATTATGGCTGTAGAAATATGTCCTTGCTCGTTGTGAACTTCTTGGCATAAAGTGCACCGCCAGGACGCCATCCTAGTGAAAATGAAACTTTCTGTATCTGACTTAAGCTCTGATGATCTGTTTAAAGCAAAAGTTTCCCCATTCGTCAAGGACTGTTTTTCTACATTTCTGTGAATGTTTTCGTGTATTTTCTTGTCGCGCAGTTTTTGGCGGAATTTGCAACCCCTGATTTCTTTTTTTCGGCTTTCAGGTGTGAAACATCTGGACGAAATAATGCACTTTCCTTACTTCTGATTTTAATATTTAGATCAAAGGTATCAGCCGGCTGGTCCGTGGCTTTGTACAGGATCCTGACCATTTTTAGGAGATAACGTGATATGTAATATCGCGGAAAGGACAAATTGATATGCAAGCTCTTATGCATATGCGTGATCTCACGTGTGGCGATACTGAGGGCCGTAAGCTCGTTCTTTAAACATTGAACCACTCCAACCGAGTAGGGTAGAACCAGAACGCCAATCAATCATGCATTCACAGATACCTTGTTCAACGACAACAAGATGCCTGATAACACTTATATTCACAAGGCAAATGTCATCGGTAACGATAATAATTTCTTCTTTCATCAGATGAATTTTGACAAACTTTTCTAATACAAAGTCTATGTCAATCTCTCCTCTGTACTTCGTATCTATTTTAAGAGAAAGCTAAAGTTTCCTTTTGCCAAAAGCATAGATCTGCAGGCCATTCATATAAAAAACATGAGTGAACTTATTCTCACGATGATTAGTGTTGTCACAAAGGTATTTAGGAGAATTTCATAGTGGAAAAGGTAGAGGCAGAAGTGCAATGCAAAAGAGCAGAGGGATCATGGTATCGTCCTGAATGACACACTTCTGGAGGTTGACACTGTTCGTTGTCAGACGCTAATTTCCACATGAGAAGGTAAATTTAGCTTTCCAAAGCGGGCTTTCCGATAGTCAATTCAGACTATTGACAATTAGCAGTTTCTCTCGGCAGCCTGCTTCACTTTTTTTTGAGCCCCGTTGTTTGTTCATCTCTCTCCGAACAGGCTGAGAATTCTTCGAACAATCCTGTTGGTTAGGACAACTGTAAAGATCTTCTACAGCGAATTCAAATACGTTATTGACCTCTAATTCACTGAGTTAAACAAGTTACCTGTTACGGTACGAGTATAGTGAGTCCTATCAGCAGCAACTGCAGAATGGGTATTTCTGACTTTAAATATAAGGTGAATATGAAGACCAGATGTTGCTGTGGAAAAGTAAACTTCTTGCTTCATTCACGGAAAAGTTGTTCGCGCCTTTAAATGCTTTTTGCACTTCTTCCGCAATGATTAGTGGACATTTCTTCTTAGATGTAATGAGAATGATGCAAAGCTCCTTGAACCGGATATTATTATTAGTATCTTCTTTCAACGCAAGTGTTTTAAGGATCTCGTACACCTCTCTCTAAAAAGTCCCTACTTCGTAGGGATCGGGTAGATTTTTGATAGAAACAGGGATATCGCTAAAGAGATGTGATAAGTCAGCGAAAAACTGTTGATTCTCCCTGACCCATCTCCCCTTCTTCTATATTTTCCTTCTTGTATCAGATAACACCCGTATTTTGACAAAAATATGCTGCTTAATAGTCAGCTACTTTGACTTGTTCAGTGTGTAATTATAGATATTCAGTTCAAATCACGGAGGGAGGTATCAATTTTAGCCAGGTCTTGGAGTTTAGGAAAAACTTGGATGTTAATGTTCCTTCTTGTCCCGAAGGCGCGATTATTTCCCAGGATGTTCCTGCTTTCCGCGGTTGATCTTAATGTCGCTGTCTCTCCTTCGTATGTGGCTTGTTTATACAGCAGTTTGCGAAACGCTCGGCGTACATATCATTTTATCTGGAGGTAGTGGGCTCGATTTTGCAAAAAATATTGCGAAACGTGCTGAATATCCGAGTGTTTCTAGCACCAGAAAGTATATATACGCGCAGTAAAACCTCGATGAATAGGGGTAATGCTGGAATCGCAGCTCTAGAAATTCATCCTTGAGTTGATTCGTCTACTCAATTTGGGTGTCTTGCCGGTTCGTCGCCGTTTTACCATATAAATTATTTTCGGCACCCCGAACTTTAGGGTGATTGGCACTATTAGCCGAGCCATAGGCGTTCCCACAAGCAGCTAGGGAAAGGCTTCGTCTGTCCTTCTAGAACCCCGAATGCAATGATAATGCTGCATACTTTGAGAGGTAACCCGGTATCCGATAGTGACCGTTTAAGACACATCACGCAGGTGCCATTCATGTTTCTCCACGGTTGTTACACCGCCGCTTGGGAGTTATTCCACTGGAGACCACCCCGGACAACTATCTTTGACTGCTTATTAATTATTGTAATTATGTTCAGCAGAAACCATTGGTACAGAGACCCTCTATCCACAAGTGACGAGGACGCGTTTGGTAGCTTTGTAATAGGCCCTTTGGTTCAATTCCGAAGGAATCAAAACCAAAACAGAATAAAGGGAATATACGTACTAAAAATGGTTTCTAAGTCCCTACTGGTATCGTTAAATAGTTTCAATAATTCTTTTGTGATTTGTATACAGTTTTAAACAACAGGTTTCAAAAACATAAAAATTTTATGAACATGTTTTTAAAAAATTTCCAATCGCTATCAAATTTGTAACACTGATCATCTCTAAAATTTCTACGCTGGGGTTCTGCGCAGCTTTTCGATAAACTTTAGTACACAGTAAAACTATTTATCTCCAACAAGTGTATGCGTACTAATTAATTCTAATATTATTTTTAATAGAATCAAATAAACCTATATATTCTTTAATTATTTTTAAGATATTTAATGTATATGATTTTAAATTTACAAAAAATGTATAAGCTTGTTTTTCAAAAATTCCTAGTCTCTGCTGCACTCGATAGTTCGATCATTTTTAACATTATTGCGTCTGAATTCTGTACAGTTTTCTGAAAACAGTTTACAATAACAAGATAAAATAAAACAATATATCTAAAAATCATGTGCGTTACTAAAAATGGGTTCTGGGTCTCGGCAGACACCATTAAAAAGTTTCAGTGATTCTATTATTTTTACATTGTTCTCTATACGAAGTTTGTAAAAATACGAAAATTTTATGAACTTGTTTTCAAGAAACTTCCAATCTCTTCAGACCGCAATAAAAAGTATCAGCTATTTTTTATATTTTAACATTATATGTATGAAGAGAAAAACGTGTTTTAACAGTGTCACGCATGTCCTTCAGTTTCTCTTCCGTTAAGACGTAAGTATTTACAAAAGAAAATTAAAAAAAAGAGATGCACAGTCTTGAATTTTAAATTTATAAAGACATATAAATAAAAAGGTATATTTTTACTAAAATGATTTAATACGGTGTCTAAAAATTGTAGAAACACGTAAATAACTGTCCAAATAAAATATTACTCAAATGGGTCAAGGTCATTCTCAGAGTAACCTTTACCGAGAAATCCAATTGTGACCTACACTTTGACCTTGAACTTCACCTTTCAGATAATTTCAAGGTTAAATTTGTGTTCTTTACGTTTATTGCTGTTTAACGTTGCCCAGGAACAACGACTTGGACGTAGTAAAATCTGTTTCCTTTGGGAACACGCCAAAGGGAACAGATTTTACTACGTTTACGTCGTTGTTCCTGGGTAAAGCTAAACATAAAGAACACAAAGACGACCTTGAAAGAACTTTAATGGTAAAGTTCAAGGTCTAATTGAATATCGCACCGAGTAATACAGAGGAAATGCAGAGAAACGTGAAGAAATACAGAGAGCCGTCTTATTAACCCAAGCTGGACCTCGTTTAAATCTGAATGATCTTCAGGTGACCTGCAGAGTCACAAGTCACCTATGGCCTGAGCATATATTTAAACTTAAAATTTCTCGCCCTTTCGATTGCTGATTTCAAAAACAGGGGTTCCTATTAAAAAACAAAAACTTGAGATTGAAATGACCTAGAAGGTCAAGTTCAAGGTCGAATTTAAGGTTACCATTGATTTTTTTGTTGAAAGTTACATCAAGAATGATCTTGACTGATATGTATAAAAAATAAGGAATACGAAGTAATGTAAAGTTTTTAATGAGCTAATGAATGCTAAAATACTCTACCAAAAAGAAACGATATTTATTAGTACCTGTGTTCAAAAAATTCTCCGAATCTCCAATTATTATTTATCCTCCCTTTACAGAAAATGAAAATCTTTGGTAATACTCTGCCTTGACGTATCATGACAGATTAACGTTCGTAAAAATTATAAATTTATCAGAATTTTTATAAATAAAGCTCGCAAAAATGGCAGTTTTCTACTTAAATATATTAAAATATTAAAAATTTCAAAGACTTTAAAGTGATCTAATAATTACACTAAAATATTCAATTATCAAAATTATGAAACGTACAAAAATATTGCAGCAGGACTGCAAATATTTCCTTTTTCTGTTAAACAGTGTCATTTTTGGATACAATTCTTTTATTTAATTAAATTGATCCAGTTTTATTTATTTGTACAGAATTAAGTTCACAGTACAATAAAGATCTTCTTGTACCTGTCAAAAGTTACCTTCCTCGAGATGGTCTTCACTACATGACAGCACCACAGTCTGACATTATGAAAAAAATCAAAGATGGCGATAAATTTTTTGTACTGCAAACAAAATTCGGTTATGTATTGGTTCCTATAATAGACACCGATAATATTCTTTGTGTAATATCCTGGTCATTATCCTAGGTCCTGATTAAGTTTTCTTACACCCAGTTGGTCATTTATGGGAAAATAAACTTATGTTCAAATTCAATGACTTGAGGACAAATTAATCTTGTAAAGCGCTATGTAATCGATTTGTTTAAGGAACGTGAATCTCAACATACTCAAAATGGCGGTTATTTTTTGACAGACCAAAATTAATAATTAATAATTAACAATATGAATTCAATTATTTATCACATAATTTTTTATATTATAGGATAAAATAATTATACAATATTAGGCCTTCTGGAAGTTCCAGTAATTCTTTAATTATTCTTACTGTATTCAATATACGAGGTTTAAGAAATATAAAACATGTATAACCTTATGTTTTATTTTAATTCCTAATCTATACTGCAGTCGTGAGAATGATAATTTTTTATGTTGCTGTGTCAGACTTGCGTATATTTGTCTGAAAACAATGTACAATATCAAGAAAAAAAACTATATATCTCATATATACGAGATTTAAACATGTGAAAACTTTATAAACTTGTTTTTAAAAAGAACTCCAATCTATTCAGGTATTATTAAAAATTAACAGCTATTTTTTGTTTTTACATTATGGTAAACGTCCTAGTAATCGCGACCATAGTCCTAGTAATCGTGATGCCAATTTTATTATTTTTATTTAATTTGAATGCACGTAATTTCCATTTTCGACTACAAGATGTTAAACACGGTTTTTAACATATTTTTAAACAAAATATTTATATTATAACCCTATTTCACGATTATTAGGTACAGCGCAATTACTGAGACATTATTACATTATAACTATTTTCATTCGATGTTACTTATTAAAACATAATCAATATATAATTTATTTGGCACATCTTTCTTCGCCTAAACTAAAGCCATGTGAAGTTTCTTGCAACTTTCCTGATGCATATTTGTTATACCTAGGTTTACTTGAATTTATACCACGCTAAGCCCAAAAAGATAACTAGCTTCTGACTTTGCCTGAAGCGCATTTGGCACACCTAGGTTTGCCTGCATTTATTCCAGGTAAAGCCCAACATCACAGAATATTTCGGACTTTGGCTAAAACTCATCCACAATACGCGCATTGCCTAGACAAACTTAGGTTTGCCGCCACTTCGGACTTTGCCGGTAACATATGTATGAAGAGAAGAACGTATTGTAAAAGAGAAACACATTTTTTTCAGTTTGTGTTCCATGGACATCTAGTAAGCGCTCTCAAAAGCAAATTTAAAATACATAAGGATGCGCAATCTTGAATTTTTTGTGATAATAATATGTCAACAGTGACAAATATTTATATTATAAAGATTTTATGTACCTTCTTGCGTGTGAAAGCAAAAAATAAATAGGTGGATTCATTAATATAAAAAGTTTTTCAACTTGTTTTCAAAAAATTCCTACTCTCGGTAGAATTCGTGAGTTTGATAATTTTTAATATAGCAGCATCGGATATCTGTAAATTTTTCTGATAAAAATTTAACATGAGAAGATAAAATAAAAATATGTATTTTAAAAAATATTCATTTAAACAAACAATTATTTCGGTACTTCTCCTGGCCTCATTAAAAATTTTTAGTAATTTTATCATTATTTTAAAATTATTAAATGTACAAGATTTCAAAAATTTATTAAATTAATAAAAAAAATTCGTATTTTTACTGAAGTCGTGAGTTTTATCAAAAAAAATTTTTATTGCTGCGTCGAAATTATTAAATATTTTCTTAGCACGCAATAAAACTATTTGGCCCCAATAAAAGTCGGGCATTAGTCGGGTGCTAGCCGAACTATCGGCGAGAAAATTCGAGTCCTCTGGGTTTGACGTTGAAAAAGTAAGGGAAAAAAATCGTAGCTTAATGAAAGACGGATCATTTTAAAGGTGAACATGTTGCACGTTAATGAACTGAAAAGTAATATTGTACCAAAGTTTTTGTACCTTGTAGACCTGAAAATGTGATAAAAAGTGAGGAAAATTGACCGCTTTTAAAGACAGTGAACTTTGGAGCATAGGTTTTTATTGAAAAAAGTAATAGGAAAAATCTGAAAAAATTCATGGTGGTACATTGAATATTTCTGAACAGATTGCATGTAGAAAAATGCAAAATATAAATAATTGTTCATTTCTTGTACATAATTTTTATTTTAGTAGTCGGAAACTGGTCGGTGATCAGTTGTCTCCTTTTTGGTTAACATTTTAAGTCGGGGCCTGGTCAGAGACTAATCGAGCTACTTAAAAAAAAACTTAATCCCCTGCGTAGGCTATTTTTATGACAAAATCCCTAGGCGGGTTCTAACCAGGCTATTCTTGTTTTAAGTTTTCTGGCAGAGTGTTATATATAATTAGTTAATTAAGTAAGATTAAATGTGTAAGATAAAATGCGGCTGACATGTTTAAAAAGAAAAATTAAACACAATTAAGTATTTAAATCATGTCAAATATATATATAAAATTTTTATTATCAATTTAAAGAGACTTTAAGAATGTCTTTTTTATGCTTTAAATTCTCCGCTCTATTTACTACTAATCTTGGCCGCTGCAAGCGGTAGTTTCGATCTTTTCTAACTTTCATTTCAATCTGACTCAGCCTAAACAAATAATATTGAAATAACAGGGAAAAAAAAAATATTTGTGAAGGTGAGTTCATTATTATGGTTAGTGTGATACAGTTAAGTTAATTCGATTTTGCTAACCTACGAGTACAAGAATAATTGATTGAGCATGTCTAAGTTTAATACTTTTTGTATAATATGCTTGAAAGGAGAGTTAGAATTCTAGCCTGAACGATTTGACGTCTTAATTTATTTCACGCAAGAAGTTTCAACATTTTATATTAGAAATACTTCCGACCTATGGCTATAGTTCTATTTTTTAAATTAAAATTTGGACATTTGGAAACCGCGAAAAACATAAAATTCTTATTTTTTGAGTAAAGTGGAAAAATAGAATTTTGAGGGTAGAATTTTTATCTCACACTTATTCGGTAAAATTTCAACTACATTTAACAAAATATAGTTTAACATTTATTCTTGTTTCTTGAACTATGTATACGTTCTACTATTTAAAAGAGGAAAAATAAATGCTGTTTTGAAACGATAATAATTTTTGTTCTGACAAAAATTGTCTCATTAAAAATATTGTTGTCGTTAAATGTGTTTTGAATAGTATTTTTCACAAAATAAAAATAATTTGAATTTATGAATATAGACTGTCCCGGAGAAAATATTGTTAACTTTAAGACTACTAAAAACAGTGTATATATCAACTAACATATATTCCACGTCACTACTGTCATTGTTACATAAAGATACATAAAACTCTCTAGTGAAGTAGAATATAGTTGATACACTCTTCTTTTGGAAATCTTAAATTCAACACTTTTTTTTTGGTACAGTCGTGTTATTGTTCGGACCCTACCAGTAGCCAAATAGACCCCGACAGGGATAAGTCGGATCGACTGGCCAGCCCCCGAGTAATTCACCGTGATGAAACTAGTCGGGGACACTAATCAATAGTCCTAACTAGCCCCCGACTTCAAGTGGGGCTTTATGACGAAAAGAGAATTTTCATTATAAATGTTTTAAAATTAAACATAATCTAAAATTATTTCAAGCTGAAAAATTAACGCTATTAAACATAATTTATAAAATCGAGGAAAATATTTTACAGATAATTATAACTAGTTTTGGAAAAGAACTCGAGGTGAACTTTTGAAATACATATTTCACAATTTTTATTGTTGATTTTAAAACAGTTTTAGGGTTTAATCTTTTTTTCTCTCACTTTAGGTAAAAGTTGCAAATATTATTTAACCATAATTCTGCAGGGCGAATTTAATTCCTTAAATGATTCTATGCAAATCTCTCTGGTAGGTTTTTATTTTTCAACTTTTACTTGTGTTAGGAATTATAAAATCTTTATTTTTGTAAGCAATAGGTTTTCATAAATACATTTTTTAAAATAAAAACGTACAATTTATATTTGCAGAGAATATTTTAGGGATAAAAATAAGCATTACAGCATTATAATTAAATAATTATTGCAAAATACCTGAAAAGAAAAAGAAAAACATTAAACTCTAAATAGTTATTGTCAAATATAGAAAACCCAAAATATTTTTTTCAAAAGTTCACCTTATGTTCTTGTGCAAAATTAGTTATATTTAACATTAGCATATTTTTCTCGATTTTATTAATCGTTTTTAACAAGGTTTATTTCTTAACTTGAAATAACATATGATAATAATAAATAAAAATATAAATAAAAACCACTATACCTATAACTTATGTTTTATTTTATTAATTTTACCTACCCCGTGTTTAAAAAGTTCATTAAAACTCATAATTTGTTTATTAAAATATTTTAAAGTCCGAAATGAATTTAAATGCATAAATAAATAAATAAAATGTTAAATTATATAATATAATAAAAATATCCTAACATTTATACTATTTTCTTTCTGGATATTTAAAAATTACATAAATATTTTTAATTTAAAAGATTTAGAAAATCGTAAAGATCATTATCTTTTACCCAGAACTATCAGAAAATTATTCTCGGGAAAAGTGGCATAGGGCTACATGTGATTAGCTGGGGGTTATGACATAACCCCATCCCTTCTGACGACATTACAAAGTTTCAGTTATTCTTTTCTGTAACATCTGCCTCTTAAGTTGCACTTTTTATGATTCTAAATTGTGATTAAAGAACTTTATATCGATAGACTGTGGCACCAAATTTTGGAAAAGGGTATTTTGGAATATGACTTTTTTTCTACACGTGTGAAGAACTTGCGTATGTGCAGTTTCGAGATTAGGAAATTTAGGCACGGGTTACGCGCTGTCTAAAATCGCTGGGTGATGGCAACATCTCTCAACATTTCGAAATAAATAATTAATAATTAAAAATATTCTTTTATATCGGGAGTTTCTGGGAAAATCCATTTTTCAGCAGGAATAGCTTGAAACTATGCATACGGCTATACGTACCAAAAAATTATGCATTCGTGAACACTTCTAAAATCAATCCAGGGCTAAAGGTTATTTAGGAATATGTAGTTTATTACACATATATGGGACATTCTCTTACAAATCGAACACCTTTTTAACTTGACAATTTTGATTGGTCCCAAAATTTTGTTTTGAAGTCTATACCAAAAATAAAAGGACACATATACGAGGTTCTTGTTCAAAAAAATTTTTTTCTGGAAATACGTCCATTGTGAATTTTAATGGTTAATCCCATTTTGTTACATAATAAATTCATTATCTCTGGTTCTACTCATGATATCGTTAGTATTTTTCTTTTATTTTAAAGGTAATAATATCAACTTCCAGTCACGTGAAAGTTTTACATTCAACTTGAGTTTCCTTAAGAATAATAACAATTTAATTGTTTAAACAATATTATCATAATGTTAACCACAACGAAA
>JAAAKG020036343.1:0-19271 GCA_010014905.2 Druon quercuslanigerum
CCCTACTCCCCCTACCCTACTTTCCCACCCTACTCACTCTCATTTATAATCATTTCCCTGACTTCTACTTATACTGACTTCCCCACCCCTCTTTACTCCTCACTTCCCCTGGTTTCTCTTCCCTAATTTCCCCTGATTTTCCCTATTTCCCCTGTCCTCATTCTACTCACTTCCAAGAATTACCCTCCCGTTATTCATCTAGACTTCCCCTTATTTATCTTTCCCCGATTTCCCCTACTTACAATTCACTCTCTTATCTTACATCCCTTTCCCTCATTTCCCCTTACATTGTCTACTTTTCCTGCCATAATTTTCTTTGACTTCTCACTTATTTCCAGCTATTTCCCCTAACTTGTCATCATTGGGAAAAATTTTGACGGATGGATTACGCTGGATTACTTTGGATTACCTCCATATACAGAATCACTCTGGATTACCTAACATTACCCCAGATTGTATAGGATTACTCTGGATTACGTAAAATAATTACCCTGACTAAACTAAACTCAGGCGAATTTTCAAACAAGGATTATTTAAATTCAAATTCTTCAATTTTCAAAAAACAATATACATATATGTATTATAATATAACAATAAAAAGTTAAATTTTCAGTTGAAAAATAAAGTCGTATAAAAACGACTTTTTGATCAAATATTTAAAGTTTCCACCAAAGAGATGAATTTCCAACTAAAATGATGAATCTGCAACTAAATTATGTTAACTTTCAGTTAAAAAATCAATTTGCAGCCATAAAACAATGATTTTGCAAAAGTTGAATTTCCTACGAAGAAATTAATTTTTAACGAGAAGAGATGAATTCCTAACGAAAAATATAACCGTTGATATTTCACCCAAAAAATACTTTTATTTTAATAAAAAAAGTCTGATTTAAAAAAAATACGAATTCATAACAAAATATTTGAGTTCTCAATTGAAAATGTAATTTTTCAAAAGAGCAGTTGATTTTCAATCAAAAAATATATTTTTTAACCAAATTGTTTAATTTCTCAAAGGAGTTAATTGAGTTTTAAGGAAATCGTTAAGTTTTCAACAAAAAATTTAAATTTTTAACCAAGAATATCAATTTTCTGCTGAGAAAGACAAGTTTTTAGGAAAACAAGTAAATTTTCAATAGTTTCACTTTTAAACAAGTAATACAATTTTGAAAAACATGCTTTTTTAACGAAACAACTTATTTTCTAAACAAGAACTTGATTTTTTTTACTCAAGGAATAGAATTTTCAAGCAAAAAAATTACTTTTCCCCCCAATTGTTGAATTTTTAAATCGATTTTTCAAGAAAATACATAAATTTTAAAAAATTTTTTATTCATAACCAACTACTTCCTCTACGTTCCTTTCTTCTCGCTTCCCCACCTAACGCTCCCCTCCCCTGCTTCCCGTTCCCCTACTTTCCCATCCCTACTTCCCCTCCCCTACTTTCCCACCCTACTCACTCTCATTTATAATCATTTCCCTGACTTCCCCTTATACTGACTTCCCCACCCCTCTTTACTCCTCACTTCCTCTGGTTTCTCTTCCCTAATTTTTCCTGATTTCCCCTATTTCCCCTGTCCCCATTCTACTCACTTCCAAGAATTACCCTCCCGTTATTCATCTATACTTCCCCTTATTTATCTTTCCCCAATTTCCCCTACTTACAATTCACTCTCTTATCTTACTTCCCCTTCTCTCATTTCCCCTTACATTGTCTACTTTTCCTGCCATAATTTTCTCTGACTTCTCACTTATTTCCAGTTATTTCCCCTAACTTGTCATCACTGGGAAAAATTTTGACGGATGGATTACGCCGGATTACCTAAGATTACCCCAGATTGTATATGATTACTCTGGATTACGTAAAATAATTACCCTGACTTAACTAAACTCAGGCGAATTTTCAATCAAGGATTATTTAAACTAAAATTCTTCAGTTTTCAAAAAACAATATTAAATTAAATAAAAGTTAAATTTTCAGTTGAAAAATAAAGTTGTATAAAAACGACTTTTCGATCAAATATTCAAAGTTTCCACCAAAGAGATAAATTTTCCACTAAAATGATGAACCTTCAACATAATTATGTTAATTTTGAGTAAAAATAAATTCCTAACGAAAAATGTAATTGTTGATATTTCAGCCTGAGTTCTCAATTGAAAATGTAATTTTTCATAAGAGCAGTTGACTTTTCATTCAAAAAATATATTTTTTTAAACAAACTGTTTAATTTCTCAAAGGAGTAAATTGAGTTTCAAGGAAATAGTTAATTTTTCAACTAAAAATTTGAATTTTTAACCAAGAAGATCAATTTTCTGCTGAGAAAGACGAGTTTTCAGGAAAACAAGTAAATTTCCAATAAATTCACTTTTAAACAAGTAATAAAATTTTGAAAAACATGCTTTTTAAAGAAAAAAATTATTTTTTAACCAAGAAATTGAACTTTTCATTCAAGGAATATACATTTTCAAAAAAAAATTACTTTCCCCCCAAATTGTTGAATTTTTAAAACGAATTTTCAACAAAATACATCATTTTTTAAACTTTTTTTATTTTGAACCAATGTTTAGTTAAAAAGGGAATTGATTGTTTTTCTATATAAATATTTATACACATTTTTTTAGAAGATCGATTTTTATTGAAAAATCAATAATTTGTTTAAAATTTTTTTTCTTTCTTGACTTGAAGAAAAAAATGTTTAAAAATTTAACTTTTTAGTTAAGAAATAAACTACTTTAGTTGATATAAAATATTCGTCTTTTTGTTCTAAAAATTCATCTCTTTTGGTTACGTTTTAATCTTTTTTGGTTAAATATGCAACTTTTTGGTTAAAAATTGGTCATTTTGGATTGAAGATTTTTGGATTCTTAATTTATGTTTTCTGTATAAAAATTCTTGGTCGAAAGTTCACCTTTCTTTGTTGATAAATTAACTGTTATCTGAACGATTTGTCTCTTTGGCTCGAAAATTCAACTTTGTATGTTAAAAATTTTACCATTTAGTTGAAACTTAAACTATTTTGTTTAAAATTCGTCTTTTTTATAATTGTTTAGTCCTTGGTTATACACGCAAATGCTTGGTGTAAAAGTGATATCTCTGTGGTTAGAAATTGAACTATTTAGTTAAAAAATCAACTTCTTTGCTTGAAATAAAATATTCGTCTTTTTTTTCTAAAAATTCTTCTCTTTTGGTAACGTTTTGATCTTTTTTGGTTAAAAATGCAACTTTTTTGGTTAAAAATTAACCTCTCAGGGATAAGGATTAAACTATTTTTTTTTGAAAAATTGTTTTTTTTTGCTAATAAAATTATTCCTCTTGATTGAAAATTCAAGTACATGCTTGATAATTCAATTTCTTCGTTAAAGCTCGTTTTATTAGTTAAGGTTAATGTATTTTGATGAAAATTGATCTACTTTTTTTCAAAATTGTTTTTCTTAGTTTAAAATAAACTTTTTTCATAAAAATAAATTTTTTCATGTTCAGTAGTCTACTGTTTTCTAAAAAATACGAATTTGTTAGTTTTTGTTGTAAAATTATCTCTTTTGGTAGAAAATTTATCTTTTTTGGTTAACCATTTACCTAATTCGTTGAAAATGAAACATTGTATTTTGGCTTCAAATCTTAAGCGTTTTATAATGCATTCGTTAGTGTACCTATACATTAATTTTATTTAAAAGAATTTATTCCGAAACAAAAATTTATAACATTTTTTGATAGCATCTTTTTCACACTATAAAATCATGGTGGGCCTTTTACTTAGCGTGCTTGCAGCTACAGAAGCCATGAAAGGACAGGCCAAAGAAACGGGTGGATATTTATTGTCCTTTAACGACGTCATTAGCCAGTTTAAAAACCGAATGGACACTGGTATTCACTTCACTACTTTGATACTGCGTTGCAATATTGATTGCAGTATGCCATTGCTTTGGGCTACTCATGAATCGATGTTAGAAATCACGAAGAGTGCAATAAAAGTTTCTTTACCAGCCCTGATTCAGATTCAAGGACACCATATTGAAACGCTCATTAGAGGAGCCGGTCAAGATTCAATGAACTTTTGATGGTATTATTAATTTTAGTTTACAAATGAAAATTGTAATTTTGCATATAAATGTCTACAATGAGAGGTTGGGTGCTAGACGAAAAAAAAAGAATAACCGGGAAATTACCAGAAATGTTTACTTTTCCTTCCCTACTCCTCATAGTCTCACTTCTCCTCCACTCCTTCCCCTCCCCTCGCTTTAACCTTGGCTTCCACTCCCTTGTCGAATTTCTTTATCCTCAACTTGCCTTTCTCCTCGATTCCCTAGCTGACTCTCAACTTGCCCTAAGTACCTTGCCTATATCCCTTTCCCTCCCATACAACACCACACTACTCTGCTCCCCTTCCCTACACTGTCCTTACTAACCTCCTTCATTTCCAATCATTTCCGTTGCTTCCCCTACTTTCTCTCCCTGATGTTCCCTCATTTCCTCTATTTACTCCACCTTCTTTTTTCTCGCTTTTCTTACCTTCTCTCCCTTCCACTTGTGTACTTCATAACTTACTAACTTGCTTCCCACCTTTACTTTTAATCATTTCCTTTACTTCGCTTACTTTGTCTCCCTGATTTTCCCTAACTTTCTCTATGTACTCTTCCTTTATTTTCTCGCACTTTCCTTAACTTTTCCCCCTTTCCACATTTTTCCTCACCTCTCCTCCTTTCTATTACTTCCCCTCTCCCCCATTTCATGTTCCTAGCTTCCTCTCAACTCATAATTCCCCCCCCTGGACTACAATTTTTTACCCTTACCTCCCCCCCCCCCCCCCTCTTCTTTTAACCTACTCACCGTCACTTCATTTCCCCTCATTTTCCCTACTTTCCCTACTTTCCCTACTTATCCCGTCATTACCTCCTTATTCCCCGTTTTCCCTCTTCTCATTTCTTCTCCCGGGAAAAAGGACGACTGACGAACATCTGAACGAAACTATAAGAGTTTCTGCCCGGGGTTTCGGAACTCTAAAAATAAAAACGAAATAAACTAAAAAGTAGAAAATAATAATAAACGTCCTTAATGTTAAAAAATATATGTAAAAATGTTTATCTCGGAAGAAAGGTCAATATATTAAATTTAAGTCTTCAACAAACTTTCCTCTTTCCCTTTTTTCTATTTTTTTAAAATGCGAACTGAATGAATAAAACCCGATAAAAAAGCAACCATTTTTGAATAAAAGTTCATTCTTTTTTGTTAAAACTGCAACTGTTAGTGGTTGAAGTTTAATCTTTTTTGCTAGAAAATACGACTATTGATTGAATTTTCGTCTTTCTAGTTCAAAAATTGAACCACTTGGTTCAAACCAAATTTAAAACTCAAATATTTGGTTACAAATGGAATAATTTGATTAAATTAAACTATTTTAAAAACCATTAAACTTTTTAACTTGGAAACTCATTTCTTGTGTTGAGAATTCTTTTGTTGAAAAATTAATTTTAGCCTAAAAATTCATCTAATTGTATTTAAAAATGTATTTATTTATTCCAAACAATTGTTTGATTTTCAACAAGTGAGATTATTGTTTAACCAAATAGTGGAATTTTCAACAAAAAACAAAGTTTCGACCGACAGGATTAATTTTGTACTGAAAAATTCAATTTTTCAATCAAACGTTGGAATTTTCAACTAAAAAATGTAAATTTTGAATCAAACATGGAATATTTTTAAAATAAAAAAATTAGATGTTTCCCAATAAAAACGGATTTTCAACAAAGTTGCTAAATTTTAAACGACAAATGGAATGGATTTCAACTAAAATAATAAACTTTTTACAAAAAAAAATAATTTCCTACGAAACTGTTAAGTTTTTAACCAAAGAGATGAATTTCAAACTAAAATTATATATCTCCAGACTAAAAATGAATTTTTAAGAGACTAGCTAAACTTTTAATCAAGCAGTTAAATTTACAACCAAACAGAATAATTTTTATAAAAAAAGATAAATTTTTGCAAAATGCATTAATTTTCAAAAAGTTTAATCTAATAAAAAAGATACATTTACAAAAGTAAATGGAAAGCAAAAAGGTGCATTTTCAACCAAGGGGATTAATTTTATACTGAAAAATACAAATTTTCAATCAAACTAGCAATGATTTAGCATATTAAAATAGATAATAATACTGATTATTGGTTTGACTCAGTGATTAAACAAAGTAAAATATATGGAAAAGTATATTGCAAGATAAAATATACTACAGAAAATATTAATGAAGCAAAATATGTAATCGAAGAGATTATTAAATTACTGGAGGAAATTAAGAAAAAGAAAAAAATACTGAAATTAATGAAAATGAAATTTTTAACGATTATAAATTTGTAATTCTTTTTAATTCTTATTAATTATATAGTGCATACATTGTCTCATAAAAATAAAGGGTGTGATTCCGAAAAGGTAGCACCCCCGATTTTTTTTAAACTCCGTATAGTAATGTGAACTGATGTCATGGTGAAACCATAAAAAACCATAAAAAAAATGTTTTCAAAAAAAGTTGTAGATGGCATTAAAATATAAATTTTTCGTTGGAAGAATTTTTTTCTACGAGTGCAAGATTCTGAGAAAATCATCTCTTTATCATGATTTCTATCGTATCTCCATGGGTTTCAGTTTGATGCCTACTTACGCTGTTCACCACGGGAAGGTTGGAATAATTTAAACAGCATACTTTTTTGTGTATTTTATGTTTTGTAATTTTTTTAAATTGTTTTCTTATTGATTATTATAATTTTTTTGTTGCTCATTGCATTGAAGTTTGTTACATTTTACTGTACTTAGTCCTTCCCTTCCCCTTTAGCATAATTTCCCTTTACCACTCGAATGCCTTTTCCTTTTTACTTCTCGAATGCCATTTCCAACTCGCCCTTAAAAAAAAAGAAGTGCCAACGACTGATCATTGAAGTAGGCGGGAAGGCACCCATGTGACTGGTCACAAAAATAATGCAAGTCTCACCCCTGTGCCATTCTAATATCAAGTGGGGGGGGAGGCACCTCTGTGGCTGATCACAGAAATAATGTAAGGTCCCCTCTACCCCTTTTTAAACGACTCCTGTGGGCAGCAAGGCATCCCTGTGATTGGTCACAGAAATAATGTATAGTTACACCCCTAACCCTTTTCCATCGTCTCCTGGGGGCGGGAAGGCACCCCTGTAACCGCAAATCGATGTATCTCTAATTTTCTCGGAAACAGTCACTCGTAGACAAAAATTCTGTGAACAAAAAATGTGCATTTTGATGTGATGTACGACGTTTTCCTAAAAACATTTCTTTTAAATGTGCATATTACCTGAGATAAACGCATAAAACCATGATTTTGTATGGTTTTTAATGGTTTCACCATGAAAATGAGATTTCCCCCAATTTTCACTATCATATTCGTAATCAGCGCGTCAAAGTACGTCAGTATACGGAGTTTTAAAAAAATCGGGGGGGGGGCTACCTTTTTGGAAGTTTATCAAAAATAAATTTGTTTATAATGTTCAAATGGTTTAAAATATAAAACATTCTTAGTGGACTTAACGGATTCCATAAAAAATTTACTGGTAGCAAGAAAACAAAACTCTTTCTTTTTAATCGAAAATATTTCAATAATTAATTTTGCAGTAAATTTGAAAAGCATCAGAGAAAAAAGATCATCGAAAAGATATTCTTAGTTTAGTCCTTCGAAAAATTTGTGCCTCTTCCATGAGAAATAGTCAAGCTCTAAATATTGTGATAAACATTGTTAAAAATAATTAATTATTGTAAATTTCTAAAGTATCATCGAAAAAAAATCATCGGAAAAGTTGTTTTTACTTAATTCTGTAAAAAGTTGAGCCTATTTTTAGAAAAAAGGCCAAACTCTTTATTTCTCAATCTAAATTGTTTAAATAATTATAGTTCTTGTCAATTTGCAAAGTACTATACAAAAAAATCATCGGAAAGATTTCATTAGTTAATTCTGTAAAAAACATAAGATTATTCGTAGGAAAAATAACAAAAGCTTAAATATTTTATCTAAATTGTTTAAACGATTAATAGTTCTTGTAAATTTAAAAAGCAACATAGAAAAAAGTCATCGCAAAGACATTCTTAGTTAACTTCGAAAACAAACTGACTCGTAGAAATAAGGAGAAACTCTTCATTTCCTAATAGAAATTGTTTAAATAATTAATAGTTCTGCTAAATTTACAAAGAAACAAAGCAAAAAAGCATTAGATAGTCATTCTTAGTTGACTCTATCAACAAATTGACTCGTAGAAAAGAGGTGAAACTTAGAATTTTTTAATAGAAATTCTGTAAATAATTAATATTACTTGTAAATTTACAAAGAAACAAAGAAGGAAAAATGCCAATCTCTTAATTTTTAATGGAAATTGTTTAAATTATTAATATTATTGTAAACTTGTGAAGCGAGAAAGAAGAAAGACACTCAATAATCATTCAAAATTGACCCCGTAAACAAATTGACTCGTAGAAAAAAAGGAAAACTCTTAATTTTTGATGGAAATTATTTAATTAATTAATAATCTTGTAAATTTGTGAAGCAACATAGAAAACAGTCATCGGATAGACATTCTTAGTTGTCTTCGAAAACCAAGTCACTCGTCGAAAGAAGGCACTCTTAATTTTCTAATCGAAAATGTTTAAATAATTAATATTCTTGTAAATTTGTCAAGAAACAAAGAAAACAGTTATCGGATAGACAGTCATAGTTGAGTTTGAAATCAAAATTGACTCGTATAGAAAAGGCGAAA
This sequence comes from Druon quercuslanigerum, assembly GCA_010014905.2. Taxonomy (NCBI): domain Eukaryota; kingdom Metazoa; phylum Arthropoda; class Insecta; order Hymenoptera; family Cynipidae; genus Druon; species Druon quercuslanigerum. Next base: position 8,762 of record JAAAKG020036343.1, read on the forward strand.
CTCTTAATTTTTTAATCGGAATTGTTTAAATAATTAATAATCTTGTAAATTTGTCAAGCAACAAAGAAAAATGGATTGAATGTTCATTCTAAGTTGACTCCGTCAACAAATTTACTCGTAGACAAAATCCAAACTGTTAATTTTTTATAAAACAGTTCTTATATATGTACAAAGCAGCAAAGAAAAACGTCATTGAATGGTTACTTTTAGTTGACTCCGGAAACAAATTGGCTCGTAGAAAAAAGGCAAACTTTCAATTTTATTTAATCGAAATTATTTAAATAATTAATTTTGCTTGTAAATTTATAAAGAAACAACGAAAAACGTCATTGAATGGTCACTTTTAGTTGACTCCGGAAAAAATTGACTTGTAGAAAAAATGCCAATCTCTTAATTTTTAATCGAAATTGTTTAATTAATTAATATTCTTGTGAATTTGTCAAACAAGAAAGAACAACTTCATTCAATAATCATTCTTAGTTGACCCCGTAAACAAATTGACTCGTAGAAAAAAAACCAAAAAACTTAAGTTTTAAGCGAAATTATTTAGATAATTAATATTCTTGTAAATTTGTACAGCAACATTGAAAATAGTTATCGGATAAACATTCTTACTTACTTCAAATACCAAGTGACTCGTCGAAAAAAGACAAACTTTTAATTTTTTATTCTTAATTCTTTAAATAAATAATATTCTTGTAAATAAGTAAAGCAACAAAGAAAAAACTTACTGAAGGGTCATTCTTAGTTGACTCCGTAAACAAATTGACTCGTAGAAAAAGGCGTAAATCTTAATTTTAAATCGAAATTGTTTAAATAATTAATATTCTTGTCAATTTTTAAAACAACATAGAAAACAGCCATCGAATAGATATTCTCGGTTGACTTCGAACACCTAGTGAATCGTCGACAAGCGGCAGACTCTTAATTTTTTAATCTAAAATGTTTAAATAATTAATATTCTTGTAAATTAGTCAAGCAACAAACAAAAAATTTATTGAATGGTCATCCTTAGTTGACTCCGTAAACAAATTATCTCATAGAAAAAAGGCGTAACTATTAATTTTAAATCGAATTCGTTTAGATAATTAATATTCTTGTAAATTTTCAAAGCAACATATAAGACATTCAACGGATATACATTGCTACTTGGTACAGAAAACAAATTGACTCGTAGAAAAAAGCCAATTTTTTAATCGAAATGGTTTAAATAATTAATATTCTTGTAAATTATTCAAGCAACAAAGAAAAAACTTATTGAAGGGTCATTCTTAGTTGACCCCGTTAACAAATTGACTCGTAGAAAAAAGGCGTACTCCTAATTTCAAATACAAATGGTTAAATAATTAATACTCTTGTAAATTTGCAAAGTATCAAAGAAAAAATTGATTGAATATTCATTCTTAGTTGACTCTCTAAGCAACTTGTCTATTACTGTCAGCTGTTATTATTTTTAGATTTAATACATTTTATTCATTGAGGACAAGTTTTTTTCCTTAGTTCATGTCTGATAGAAAATTATTGTTTACTTGTTAGTTCGTTTTAAATGCAGTAAAGATTAAATAAAAGTGTTTTCTTTTTAATTTGTTGTATTTATTTAATTTTCTACTTTTTAGTTTTGTTTTTGAATAACTTAGACATTTTTTAGCTCAGGGTGCCAACATTGGCACCCTGAGTATACACCCTGAGAGGCATGCGCTAGCTACAAAAATTACGATGGGGCTAGTGCCCCAGGCCCCAGGGGGCCGAGGGGCCCCTGACACCAGAAAAAATTAATACAGTTCACGTGCATTGCAGCAATTTCATAATTGTAAAATATAGGAAAAAAATAAAAACGTTGTAATTGAAAAATAATGTTGATTTATTTTCCTGCTTTCTCGAAAATTAGGATTTTCTCTGCCCTTAAGAGGGCCCCTTCGAGGTTCAGTCCCAGGCCCCGAAAAATGTTAATCCTGCGTTGTCTATAAAAAACAATATTCATTTATGCTAAATGCAAAATTTTTTTGCAGATTAGTGTATTGTCATGGAAGATGCGTGAATTAAAAAAATGAAGTTTCTAGCTTGTCGAGAAGTACCTTAATTTTCGATCAGCATATTTGATTGCCGAGATGAATAAAAGACATGCTAAATAAAAACGTTTAATAAAAATGCTTCACTCAAACTCGGCAAGATAGCTCTAATTTAATCGCTAGGAATGTTTACATGCATAAGTTAAACAGATCCCTCGAACGTGCCTTGACGTCGGATTATGGGAAATAGTAACGCGTTACGCCGTTACTGGACCAACTTTTAAATGCAGGATAGTTGAATTTTTAACTAAAAAAGGTAAATGTTCCATAAAAAATAAATCAAATATTTTTCAACTAAAAAATAAGCTTTTTATCAATGAAAACGAATGTTCAACAAAACTGCTAAATCTTCAACCCAAGAAATGAGTTTTAAACTAAAGTTACGTGTCTCCAGAATAAAAATTAATTTTTAACAAACTGGTAGAACTTTCAACCAAGCAGTTAAATTTACAACCCAGAAGATTAGATTTCTAACAAAAATGATTAATTTTTACAAAATAGGTGAATTTTTAAATAGTTTAATGTAATAAAAAAGATAAATTTATGAAAATAATTGAAATAGTGAAGTTTTTGTTTAGAAAATTAATTTAAAAAAGAACGATTTTTGAAAAAAAAATAGTTACATTTTTCACCAAAATACTTCCATTTTCAAGCAAAAACTATAATTTTTAACTAAAAAAATCGGGTTTAAAAATAAAATGTTAATTTTAATTAAAATAAATCCTATTTTAGTCGATTTTTATCCATTTTTCTAGTAAATGTAAGAGTGTGTTACTTAACGAAAAAGGTTACTTGTAACTATAACTATTTACAGTTTCTAGATAAAGTAACTTCAAGTTGCCTAAAAAGTTACTTTTTTCACTTCCTCAATTTTATAATTTAAAAATCGTAATGACTAAAATCAGCATACCTAAAAAAATTAATTTAAAAAGTAATATGAATTAGTTAAAGTAAATAAAAAATACACAATATATTTCGACAAGCGAAGAACAATAAATATTCAGAAGGAAATTCAATTTGAGTAACAGACATTTCACTCGGGAAATTCTGCGTTATCAGATTCTGAACGGGTTTTATTTTTCCACATTATTCGATAGAATCGCCAGAAATACTTTTTTCATTTACTTTTTTTATAAGCCATTATAATTGATTTTTCATATTAAATTTCAAGATAAAATCATGACTCACGTATTTAGTTTAGATAATATATTAAAAAATACAAAAATGTTTCTAATGTTTGAGAAAAAACCTTTTGTGTGATTCAATTTGAAGCGCTTGAAGTTCCTAACATTTTATGTAGAAATATTTCATTCTTAACAAAATAGATGAATTTTTAATAAACTATTTGAATTTAATACAGAACATGAATTTTGAACAGAAGAGTCGAATTTCTGACCAAGAAAGACTTTTAAGTGGTATTTTTCAACCAAGCAGTGGAATTTTGAACAAATAAAAAAAAAATTTTTACCGAAATAAATAAATTTTTAATCGAAAAAGAACACCTTTGAACAAAAGAGTTGAATTTTTAAGTCAAAAGGCTACATTTTCAATAAAAAAGTTAGTTTGCAACCCAATAGTTGGATTTTATACGAATTGATGAAATTTTCATACTGAAAATAATTATTTTCTACAAAAATTTTAATTTTTATACCAAGTGGCTTATTTGTTTTTACCATTTTCAGTCCCAAAAGCCTTATTTTCAAAAAGAGTTTAATTTTCTACCAAAATATAAAAAAATCTTACCCTTAAAAAGCGAAGTTGAAAAAAATTAAATATTTAAATAAAATAATGAAATTTCAACCAAATAACTGGATATTTAACGAATTAGTTCAAGTTTTAAGCACATTTACGTCTATAAAAGACAAATTTTCAACAAAATAGCTAAACCCTTTACAGAATTTTTTTCACTTAAAGAGATGAATTTTCAAGCCAAGAGTTTTCTAAAAAAAACTGAAATTTTTAACAAATATGTTCATTACACAACAACAAAATACATGAATTTCTTACCCAAGTATATTAATTCTCAATTAAAAGTATTATAGTTGATATTATTTCAACAACAACAAAATTTTATTTTAAATTAAACAAAGTTGAATTTATGCATAAAGGAAGAAATTTTAACTAAATAGATAAATCCTCAATCGAATGCAAAAATTTTCTACCAACGAGTTAAATTTTCAACAACAATAAAAAGAGATTTTGTGTCCAAAAGAGATGAAGAGAAACAAAGTTTCCAAAATAATTTTTAATTTTTGAGCCATAAAGACACGAATTCTCTACAAAGAATTTGCATTTTCAAACCGAAAATATGAATTTTTATTAAAAAAGTTACTATTTAAAAAAAAGTTGAAATTATTAGCAAAATAGTGGAAAAATTTTACAAGATACAAATATTTTAACCAGGTAGTTGCATTTTCAATCAAAGTAAATGAATTCTCAACGAAAAACCTAATATTTGATATAATTTTAACCAAAAAAGATTTTAATTTTAAATGGATCACTATAGAATTCAACCCAGAAAGACGGATTTCAAACAAAATAGCTGATCCTTCTGCAGAATTTTTTTTATAATAAGTTAATTTTTTAACAAAATAGATAAATTTTAAATCAATATAGATTAATTATGGAACAAAAATATATAATATTTTATATTATTTCAACCAAAAAAATATTTTATTTTGAAATCAAATACGGGTTAATTCATAAAAAATGCGAATTTTCAAACAAATAGTTAAATCCTCAACCGAATTAGAATAATTTTCTATCAAAGGAGTTTAATTAAAAAAAAAAAGATATTTTGTTACCAAAAAAGATAAATTATTCCAATATATTTTTAAATTTTTAATCCAAAAATTGGATTTCCTACAAGTTGTATTTTAAAACCGAAAATATGAATTGTCATAAAAAAAGTTACTTTTCAAGCAAATAGTAGAACTTTTTACCAAAATAGTTACATTTTTCACAAGATAGATCAATTTTCAACCAAGCAGTATCATTTTCAAACGAAATAAATGAATTTTCAACGAAAAAATAATAGTTAATGTTATTTTAAAAAAAGGGATTAATTTTCTACTCACAACTGATCCATAAACCTGTTTTAATAGGAATTATACAAAAAAAAACACAAAGTAACTTCGAAGTAAATAAAAATTGAAGAATCCTAAATCAGATTAAAATCAAATTTAAAATCCTAATTAACCTCCAATAATCAAATTAATGAGCAGAATTTCCTGAAAATATTATCAAGAATCCAACGACTAAATTTAGACAATCAGTATAAAAGGTTCCGGTTCCAATCTGAAAAAAAGATTTTAATAATTAATAATAATAATTAATAATAATTAATTACACCTTCCAAGGGGAGAAATTCTTTTTCTTTTCATTTTTAGGGAAGAAGAGAATTTTTTCAGATTGGAATAAGAACATTTTATGCTGATTGTCCAAATTTAGTTGTTGGATTCTTGATTTTATTTTTAGGAAATCCTGCTCATTGAAGTAAATAAAATTAATGTTCCAAGTAATTGCAAAAGTTGTATCTAAGTTACGTTACAAGTTAATTTTTAGTTATACTAAAGTTACAAATAATTTCACTTTTCAGTAACTTAGTTACTTGTGACAAATTACTGCCCTTCTCTGAACTGGAACCAGTTACAATGAAAAGTAGCGTAACAGTAACTATTTAACATTTTTAAATTAAATATTTTGTTGCGAAAAAAGATCTACTCCATCGCTCCACTGGGAATCGAACCACAGAACTTCTAATTGTCGGTCTGGTGCTCTACCGTTGCGCTATTAGATATCAAAAGAAGAATCTTTTTTAGAAATACACGCTATCCTTTGCACAGTGTTGAGTTTCGATTAATACAATAAATTGAATTTAATATTTAATATAAAGTAATATAAAATATATAATAAAATTATTAATAAATTATCAATCGACTAACATAATAAACGTGACACCTTGCAAAAGTTAGCCTGTATTGCTGAAAAAAGATTCTTCTTTCGATCACTCTAATAACTTAACAGAAAATGACCCGTCCAGCAATAGCACGGTTAATGGAGTAGATCTTTTTTTAGACGGAAATGCAATTTAGAAAGTTAAAAAATGAAAATTACATCTAGTCAGAAAATACGTTCAGTATTTTCTCTTATTTGAAGAGTTAACTTGATCGATAGGGTTGATGTCTATTCTGACGGAGTGTTGAATAATATCTACAATAAATGATGGTTGACATCTCTGTTGATAATACAGATTTCTTTAAATTGGCTCGTATCATAAACATAACACCTTGTGTTTTTCTGGAAAAAAGATTCTTCTTTCGATCACTCTAATAACTTAACAGAAAATGACCCGTCCAGCAATAGGACGTTCTGTGGTTCGATTCCCAGTAGAGTAATGGAGTAGATCTTTTTTTCAGACGTAAATGAAATTTAGAAAGCTAAAAAATGTACATGATATCTAGTCTGAAAATATGTTCGGTTTTTTTTTATTTGAAGAGTTAACTTGATCGATAAGGTGGATGTCTATTCTCACGGAGTGTGGAATAATATCTACAATAAATTATGGTTGATATCCCTCTTGATAAAACAGATTTCTTTAAATTGGCTCTTATTATAAACATAACACCTTGTGTTTTTCTGGAAAAAAGATTCTTCTTTCGACCTCTCAAATAAATAAACGGAAAAGCACCCGATCGGCAATCAGAAGTACTGTATTTCCATTCCCAGTCGATTGATGGAGTAGATCTTTTTTTAGACAAAAATTTAATTAAAGAATTTAAATAATGTGTACTCCATCTAGGCTATAAACCGTTCAGCATTTTTTGTTATTTAAAAAGTTGACTTGATCGATAGGGACTTCTTACGAAGTGTGAAATTATATCTTTTTTAATTGATGGTTGCCATCTCTGATGATAATACAGATTCCTTTAAATTACCTTTTAGTAACCTACCCTACACTGGTTTGAACGAAGCTATAAATAAAATAAAAAATAGCAAGTTTCTCTTTTGCTCACCTGGTTTTTCATTAAAGGTTCTGCATCTACTTAAGGCTGGCACGTCTCAAGTGTCTCGCGACACCAAATGTTAACTGACTCAACGCCAAGGTTTCGGGAATATTTTCACCATCGTAACATAAAACTGAAGATTTACAACGTCTGTTCTTATGGGGCCCAATGCATGTATGTTTTTCAATGTACCATGAGAATGAAAAGAAGATATATACTCAAAGAAAGTGTGCCAGAGAGAAAAATGGTTCAACTCCAAGGTACCAAAGGATTGACCATAAAATTTGTACCTGTCAACGATTCGTCTGTTGGTGCTCGCCGCTCCACGTGTGGTCATTGCACTACGTGGTCATTACTTAGGATCCCATTTTTCACCACGGGTTGTAATTAGATTGCCTAAAAAATTTCGGTATTCTGACAAAGAATAAAGTTTGGATATTGTATGCAAAATATGCGTAGGGGCAATGACCCTATAGTAGATAGAAACAAATTGAAAAATATTTCACCGGATTAGTTTCTAAAAACAAATACAGATTTTCATTGTTTTAAATAAAGATTAGAGAGCGTCGATAAGTGGAAGTAATGTTACCAAATTAGATATCATTCAGTAGTTTTTCTGATGATAAATTTAAAACAATTCTTCTTTTTTTCTAAGTTTTTATAAAACTATTATAATATTATTATACTATTATATTTTTGGTTAAGAAGTAATCATGTTTGGTTAAAAATTTTAGTATTTGTTTAAAGAATTTTATGGTTTTGTTAAAAATTTTAGTCTTGTAAAAAATGTTACTATTTTGGTGAAAACTCATCTTATTTGGTTGAATTTTTTGTGCATTCATCTCCTTCCACTTTAGAAAAATTAATCTTCCGGTTTAAAAAATTATCTTTAGGGTTAAACTCTTTTGAGTTTAAAATGTATATTTTTATTGCAAATTCACCTGTTTCAGTTAAAAACTTATATACTTTGTTAAAAATTCGTATTTTTTTGTTAAAAAATAAGCTTTTTGGTTTAAAATTCATCCTGTTGTATTAAAAGTGCTACTTTCTGGGTATAAATTATTCTGGTTTATTGAAAGACTATACAATTTGGTTAAAAATTAAGTATTTAGTTGAAAAATAACTTTTTTGTTGAAAATTAAACTATTTTTACGAAAAATTATATTTTTGGTAGAAAATTCATTTTTTTGTCGAATTCTCATATTTTTGAATTAAAAATTTAATCGCTTGGTGGACAACTCGACTTTTTGGCTTTAGAATTCAGCCATTTTTCTGGAAATAAATGCATTTGGTTGCAAATTCGTATTTATTTGGTTAAAAATTCATCTTTTTAGTTAAATATTGAAGTACTAAGTTGTAAATTAAAATTTTTCTTTTAAATTTTTCTTTTGAAGAGTTAATTATTTAAATTAACAATGTAACTTTCATTTTTGGTTATATATTGATATTTTTTATTGAAAATTTATCTTTTTGAGTTGAAGATTCATGTATTTTGTTAAAAAATGGTCTTTAGTGGTCGAAAATTAATCTTCTTGGTTGAAAATTCATCCTTTTTTTATTAAAGTTGCAACTTTTTGGTTCCAAATTAATCTAGTTTCGTTGACGATTCAGTAATTTGGAAGAAAATTAAAATATGCGATTAGAAAAAATCATATTTTCGAGTTGCAAATTGAACCGTATTGTCTATACACTATAATCTATATAATTATATAGTTTATGTAATTTTTTAAATTGCTGCATTTTGTTGAAAATTCGTGTTTTTTGAAGAACAATAATCTTTTTTTCTAGACAAATAATCTTATTGGTTGTTATTAATTAAACTATTTGTTTATAAATTCATCTTTTTCACGTTGAAAATTCACGTTTTTGGTAGAAATTTAACTATTTGGTTCAAAATATTCATATTGTTTAAAGATTCACCCGTTTGTAAAAAAAAGGAACTATTACACGTTTAGATCATTAATGTTCCGAGATAATAAACCATTTTTTTGGGATTATGTCTTTAGTTAAAATTTTTTTTTTTTAATATTCATCATTATAGTTGAAAATCTATGTTTTGTGTTAAAAATGCAACTAGTTTCTTAAAAATTCATTTTTTTAGTTAATAATTAATTTTCTCAACTAACAATGTAACTTTTCTATTCATGGTTGGATTTAATTATTTTTATTGGAAATTTATCTTTTTTAGTTGAAAATTCATATTTTTTGATAAAAATTTATCTTTTTTGGTCGAAAATTGATCTTTTTGGATTAAAATTCACTATTTTTGTTAAAAAAGCAAAAATTTTAGTCTAAATTTATCTGTTTTGCTCAGGAATAAAAAATGCGATAGAAAATGAAATTACTCGTTTGAGAATGAAGTTTTTTGTCAAAATTCCACATTTTTGATTTAATTGTAATTATTTGGTTCAAAATGGATCTAGTTTTATAAAAAAATTTAACTTATTTTTGTCGGAAATGATCTTTTTAAAAAAAAATCCTATTTTCGGCTTAAAAAATCATGCGTTCGTCAAACATTCGTTATTTCGTGAAGATTCGTGTTTTTTGCAGAAAATTAATCCTTTCGTAGGGCAATTCATCATTTTGGTTAAAAATGGCCTATTTATGTAAAAATTTATATTTTTTTAGTCAAAAAATTAAACTATTTTGGTAAAAGTTATTCTCTTTTGTTCAATTTTTGTTTTGTTTAAAGTTAATTTTTTTAATCTAAAAACTGCACTATATTCCATTTTCGGTAAAAAGAAATGTATCATCTATGAGATGAAAATTAAATTACTTGGTTGTAATTCACGTATCTTGTTAATAATAGTCTTTTTGGTTATAAAATTCTTCTTTATTGAACATTTAATATCAATTTCAACTTGAACTCTTAGGAATTTAAAGTGTTCCGTATCACATTCAATGTGGTATTAACATTATTTTATTTAAAAGAAATCATTTCTCTATTATTAGCATTTTTTCTTAAAAAATAACGCTCTCCTATTTTCTTATAAAACATGTTTTTTTTTAAATAAAAAGTCCTAAAACATTTATAAATAATAATTAAAGTACGCTTTGTTTCAGTAAATATTTTTTTGCAAATTCAAACTTTGATTTTAATGTATAAACATGCCACAAAAATTTTTTATTTGGAAAAAAGTATTCATTATAATATTCCAAATAAACATTTTCAAAAAATATCATATTCTTGCAGAAATGTTTTACTAAAAAATGGAACATTTTTTTGCCAGTTTTCTAGTTAATTAAGATTATTTACTGTAAATTATTATCTGCTGTAGGGTGGTCTTCCCTATTTAAAATGTTTATTATTATTAATAATTAAGCGTTGCATAGTTTGTAAAAATTGATCTGTTGAATTTCTAGCTAAATATTTTGACTAATGCAAAAATTTAATTTTTATTTCTTTTTTTTTCAGGTGAGTGGATAAATTATTAG
>JAAAKG020036354.1:0-19271 GCA_010014905.2 Druon quercuslanigerum
TATAAAAGTATAAAACTTAGGGAAGTACAAATTTTACCCGTTATAATTCCACTTTTAATTTTTACCCCCCCCCCCCCTAAAGGCTTATGTATTCTGCCCGGAAAATGCCCTAAAAATTGCTAAAGACGGAATTTATCGGAATTTTAACATTTATTTTTATTCTATGAGTGACAAATTTCCAAGTATTTTTTTAACTAATTTTGAACTGTTTAAACAATTATTATTTGTTTGTACATTTTTAATAATTTAAATATTTTTTTATTTGTTTCAAAGTTATATATATTTTTATGCTATTTGGTAATTATTGGAACAATTTCTTCCTCGTAGAGGATGGTTTGTATGACATAAATTTTCAAATCTACTGTTTTGACATATTTCGATACAATTCGGCTCCAGGAGCTGTAAAATACGTTTTTTTTAAATATTATGACGTGGGTTTGTGGCTCTGATTGATATCCTGGTCTGGTAAGATTTTGGACTAGGTCAACTATTTGAAAAAAGTTTTTTTTAGTTTAGAGATTTTTAAAAATATATAAAAATACGATATCTAGTCTAATTGTTCACGCCTTAAGAATGCATCGATCGATCTATTGTTGCCCATAACGATTTACAAAGTTTTAATGAAAATTATGTATTCTTTGTATTTTCAAAATTTATAAAATTATCAAAATTTCTGAAATTTCTAAATCAAAATTTATAAAAGTTCTACATTAAAAGAATGTAATACTTAAATAAAATTTAATTAGCAAAATTTTTTAAATATTCAACATTTATAAAACCAAAAATATTTTCTAAAATTATCAGAATTTCTAAAATTATCTAAATTTCTCAAAACTTCTGAAGTTTTTAAAAAAATTTCAAGTTTCAGTTTTTAAATTTGCAAAAACTGTAAAGTTTTCTATTAATTTTTATCTTAGTTTTTAAGCTAAAATCATTTTAAAAATTGTAGAAATTTTGCTAATTGAAAAAAATGTTGAGCATTTTGGAAATTATAATAATTTTAGAAACTTGAATAATTTCTTTATTAACACAATATGTCCTCTAAGGGTTCACATGGCCTATGTTTCATAAAATAATTCGGCCCGCATGCTTTATATTACTTTATCCGTACAATTTACAGTTATGTACAGCTATTTACATAAAATCTTATACCTAAATCCTTATTTTTATTTTTTGCGATAGCGCTATTTGGGACGTGTTAGCGAACGAGTGAACGAGCGATCGAAAGCGAGTTTAGAAAATTTGGAACGTTATAGAAATTTTGAAAATAATATACATGGAAATTTATATAATCCAAAAATTCATAAAACCATGCGTGTCTTCTTAAAATTTGATTTTCGAAAAATTTTCTTTTCCGGATGTTTGACTCATAATGTTCGATTCAGGGACCTGGCTGACCAAAGAAGGTCACTACTACTTGAGAAGGGGTCGCTCGCGAGTATGGTGCTAATGACTTTTTTATTCGATAACTCACACAATTTCGATGTCCGAATGTGAAAAGTGAGTTTCCAAATTCGTCCAAACGACATCCAAACTATTGGTAAAAGAAATTTTTCCAAAAATAAAAATTTGTGGTTCAGCGAAAACTTGCACTCTAATTCTGAAAACTCAAGATTTTTTTGAATTTTTCTTTCCGAATCACAAAAATTTGTTTCTGAACATGCCCGAACGAACACTAAACTATCCCATTCAACAAAAGTTGAACACTTTTTGTAGTGCTAACTTTGCGGACATAATTCTTTCAACGCGTTCATGTTTATTCAGAATGATCCAAAATCAGCGAATAAACAATTTAATAATGTTTTCCGGTAGGTCAGACGCAGCTTAAATTAATTTTTAATTGCGTATTTTCATAAAACAAATTTATTTGATACCTACGAAAAAGCAAAATGCTCACTAAATAAGCACAAATAAACACACCTAGAGTGAATATGTGTGCATTAGGGTGGTCCAAAAATTTTTTTTTCGAATTTGTATGGGGCAACCCCAGAAATTTGTTCGAATCCACAAAAAAATAAATGCCTTTTTTTGTTTTAAAAAAATTTTTTTTTGTCAATCTTATTCAGAATCCTCAATATTATTTTAATCGAGTTGAATGTCAACAATTAGTCACAATTAGTCATATAATACGAATATAATATCACTTTTCAAATATCAACACTAGAGGAGTCACGTTAGACGTTAAAATGAAACTTTTTGCATTGTGCTCCGAAGAATGTCTAATAAAAAGTTTACAAAAATCTTGCCACTAATAGTTATTTATTTGTTTAAACAAAGATTTCCGTAAAATCGCTTTTAAAGTTGAATAACTTAAACAAATGCAGTCCAAAAGCCACGAAAATAGTGTATTTATGTATCTGGGTGTTGCTAATTATAAATTAAGGAATTACAAAATTCAAAATGGCGGTCAATTTTTTGTTAAAACTTTTGTAACAACATTTTTTCAAACTCAAAATAAATGATCCATAGTTGAAAAAACATATTCCTTATGGCATTAATAGATAATCTAAAATTAGTTGGACTTTACATGGAGAGTGAAACCAGCCAGAGTGAAACGTTTATTACAATTATTAACAATAAATAATACATACAATAATAAATTAACAATAATGATAAATTGTTTAAGCAATCACTTTTGTTAACATTTTTGAACTATCACTTCCCTATGATTGAAAATTTGATAACAAGTGGGAAATTTTGTAAACAACCGCGTCTTTCTAAATCCATTTAAAATTGCTAAATTGCTAAAAACAATAATAAATTGTTCAAACAATTTATTTAAACGTCAAATTTTTAGTATCAAATGGTCTTTTATGTTCCAGAAACCATTTTCATTTAAAAAAGCGCAACAAAAGTCATTATTAGCGCCAAAAACTGGCAAAAACAATTTTTTCACTTATGGGAGTTTTTTGGGACCCTATAAAACAGACTTAAGGTGTTGATATTTGTAAAGCGATATTTTATTTGTATTCTATAGCTAATTGGGAAGAGAAATGTTGAGTTTCATCTCGATTCAGATAATATTCAGCATTCTGAAAATGATTGACAAACACGTCTTTTTTCTTATGAGAAATACGTGTTAAGCTTCATGGGGCTTGTGGCACCTCTAAATATCATATTTTTTTAAATGCAATTATTTTTGTGTAGATTTGAACGAATCTCTGTGGTGTCCCCATTAAAATGTTTAAAAAAATTCCAATGCAATTTAGAATCACTCTAGTGTACATCCATATAGTACTTCGAAGCGGTATTTTCATTTACTTAACAAATTTCTTTCCCAAAAAATCTTGAAAAGTTACTCTTTTTTTAAACTATGACGCAGATAATACATGTCAGGTGTGATATTTTTCCTGGACTCCGTTTACAGTTAGTTAAATAATTAATAACCATTTACTTGCATTTTTCCTAGGAAAGATGGAGAAAAAACTGTTTCTTTTTTTTAATCTCTTGAAATGTGTCAAACTCAGTTCATACTCATTATTTTTTTCTCAGAAATTATACCCTGATTTATAAAACAATAGTCATTTTTTTAAAGGATTTATTATTTGTGTTTCCTTTAAAAATAGGCAAGGGATTTTAGTTGACTAAATAATTGCAAATTTCACGATTTACAGGTAGAAGAAATTGTTTAAAAAATCGCCAAATATCCAAAACAAAAAAATATTGCTCTTAACATTCGGTAATTGTGTCATTAATTTCAGAAAATACTAACTTTTCACCACTCTGTGGAAAAAGAATTTTACAAATAGAAATTTTTTAAGCAGCTTAAATATGTTAAACAAATTATAATTGTTTGAACAACTGAAACTTAGATAAAAATACTTTAAAACGTGTCACTTATCGAATGAAAATAATTAAAATTGAGAAAATTCCGAAAAATACCGTCTTTAGCATGAATTTTACATATCAGCTCATAGATATCTAATAGCCGTTGTATATATAATATCATAATTTTTGAAGTCATAGATATATAATGGCCATTACATACATATGAGCTGCAACAGGAAACTGCAGACTTGCTCCACAGGCATAAAAACCGTTCTTATCTATAAATGTATCACAAAAAATTAATTTTTTGTTTAAAAAAAAAAATTTAAGTCTTGTTTCACCCCAGTACGTGTCCTGTTCCGTTCACGTTTTTTTTAATGACAAGATCTTACATCTGTGCTGAAACTATCCATAAATAATTTTCAGTAGGTGAGAATATATAAAATAAAAATTTCTTTACTATGTAAGAAACAAATTAATGAAAAATATTTTTTTCGTGATTGGCACTCTTTAGTTCATTGAAATCTAAAGTTTTTGTATAAGAGTATATAAGTACAAAAGTATATTTGGAAATTATTTAAAGAATTTTGATAAACAAATTCGCAGTTTTTATATTTTTTAAGGAACAAGCTCAATCTATTTGATAAATACATGATACTTTTCAAATTGACAATAGTTATTTTTTATAAAATAAACATTTTTTCGAAACAGTAATATGATTATAGTAAAATTATCTGAAAGACATTCTCAGCAAATTCTGTCAACAAAAATTGAGCGCCTACGTTGAAAATACCCAAACTCTGAATTTCTTTATGAAAATAGTTTGAAACATTCATAATTTTTATAGATTTGCCAAGTATTGCAGCAGAGATATCAAAGAGATATTGTTGGCTGTTTCCGTAATAAATTGATCCTGTTCTTTTAGAAATAACCAAACTCTGATTTTTTTATGAAAATTGTTTAAATCAATAATACATCAATATGATTGGTTTAGAAAATCGAATATATTCAAAAATGTAACATTTCAAAATTCGACAATTAATTAAGAGATATTAAGAGGTTATTATGTTAAATTTGCATACTAAACCTAAAATCTTTATAGTTTATTACAAACTTTATGTAGAAAAAAAATAAAAATTGGAGAACTCTGGACTGGGTTGAATTTGTATTTGTCTAAAATAGATAGAAATACATAAATTGAAAGTAACTTATAAGTGGTAATGCGATAAGTGAAAGGGTACTATATTAGTCGATTACATTGGAAATTTGAACATATTCTTTGAAAAATATCCAAACTGCGCAAAAATGTTTATTAAAATTTTTTAAATAATTGCCAAATAGCAATTATTTTTAATTAATCCTAACTAAACAATAATTTTTTCCACATTTTATACTAAAACTATGGATTTTAATTAGTTGAATAGTGTCAAGCACGATAAACAATTTTTCTTTATTAATTTATTTAATAAATAATAAATCATTTTTTTAATTATCCTCACCTACTCGAAATTATTGAGCACAGATATAAGATCTTGTGTGTTTAATCTAAAAATCTGAAGGAAATTGTACGTTTAAAACGTTTAAAAAATGCAATGATGTCCTTAAATAAAAGATTATCCAAATTTTTGATCAAAAATACAAAAAGAATCAATAGTGAAGGCTAAAAATTGATTTGTCAACAGCATCGGTTTTCCCTACTCCAGTTATGTGAGTTACGTAACTTTGAGGAAAAAGACTTTATACTGCCAGGGCTTTGCAGACGACACTTTATGAATACATTTCACCTTGAATTTAATTATAATCACAATGTAAGAACAAGGAACTAGTTTTAAAATTATAAATCTTTTGAAATCTTTAAAATTATTTTTCATCATTATTGTTCTATAATATATCTAAAATAATGGATCTATTAAGATTTGCAAAATTCTAAATTTCAATATTTATTCTAGGATTAATTTATTAATTGAATAGAAATGAAGTCAAGTGCAAATTTAAACTATAATATATTCTCACTTTCATTTTTTACATAAAGATAGAAATTGTTTAAATAACTCAAAAATCAAATCTCCTAAAGTCTTTCGAAATCACATGAAAATCTTTTGAAATCGGAGGTTCTGTCACAATTATTATATAAATCGGTTGTCGAGGATATGTTGCTATATAGACTTCTCATTAAAATTTGATACAAATCGGTTAAATAAAATTGGACTGCACTGATGACAGTTTTAATTTTTTTACTATCACTAAAAAACAATGCATTTTTTATCCCAAATTTTTGCTTTACATTTACCCTAGAAATCTATGGCGACATGTTCTCGAAGTGCAGTAAAAAATATTAGATTTCCATTAATAATTAATGAGTTCAGTTTCAACTCTTTTTAAGGTTTATTTGTTACCTCTTTCTTTTATTTGGCAAGAATCTGCAAATTTTAACATCCAAAATTAAGTAGTTTAAATAGATTAACTTTGACCAAAGACAAGAATTTTCAACTGAAATGATGAATCTTTCACGAAAAATATCAATTTTTATAAAGTAGTTGCATTTTCAAACAAAAAGTGGTGAATTATCGACTAAGAATGTAATATCTCATATTTCAAATAAAATTTTTTTTTTTAAATGCAACATTTGCATTTCTAAGAAAAAAAGATTAAATTTATATTAGAACAAACAAATTTCCAATCAAATAGTTCAATTTCCAACTAAAAAGGATCAATTCTCAAATGAAAAAGATCAATTTTCAAGCAAAAATGGAATAGTTCAGTTTTCTATTAAAAAAGTATTGTTAACCAAAGAAATGAATTTCCAATTAAAATGATGAATCTTTAACCTAATGTATATAAAATAGTTAATATTGCAACCAACAAATGTTTAAATTTTAAATAAAAAAAGTTTATTAATTCTACAAAAATGACTAATTTTCAACTAAATAGTTGAATTTTATAAATAAAAATTTCAATTATTAGAATTCGAGAATTTTATAATTCGGAAATTTTCTGATGCGAATTTTATTATTTGAAAATTTTCAAATTCGGCAATACTATAAACTGTTCGGGAATTTTTAAATTCGGGAATTCGTCCGTATCGGGAATTTTATTTTTCATGATTTTTCAGTCGTCCCTTTTATCATTCCAACATTTTTCTGTTTCTTCAATTTTATAGTCTTGGCATTATATATTGCTGCTCATTTTATTTTTCGAGTTTGTTTAGTCCTTTCGCAATTTATGCTGAAAATTATAATTTATTGATCGATTCTATAATGTATACCTTTCAAAAGTATAGCACGGATTTACAGTTTTCATCCCGAAACCTTTTAACTATTCAGTTTATAAAAGTTATAGCTTAAAAAATTTGCAGTTTAAAGTAGTTCTCGTGCCAAAAGTCAGATATTTGAAAAAATAGTTTTCCTATGATTCTAAGAACTAAAATATTATAACTAATGTCATTCCAAAAAAACAACATTACTTTCTATTAAAAATGTGAAAATTCACAACAAAAAAACATTCATTTTAACTATGTTTTTTGCAGTTGATTTTTTTCTGACCGCCGCTTTTTACCAATTTTTTAAAAATGATTGCATTTTAATAAATGGCGGCTTATTTTTGCGCGAAAAAATTCTGTACGACTCTAATTTTAAAATTACCTCAATAATCTTAAAATATAATTATTTGTTTACAAATTTTTTCTTAAAACAAATTGTTCTTCCGATTTAGGACCATAGACGAAACCATAGAAGCCACCGAAAAATTTACTTTCAAAAAAGGAAACAGTAGAGTTTTCAAGAATGTTTTCCCTGAAAAAAGCCGTCATTTATTAAAATGCAATTATTTTTCAAAAATCCGTAAGAAGCGATGGTCAGAAAAAATTCAAATGCGAAAAACATGGTTAAAATTAATGTTTATTTTTGTGAATTTTAACATTTTTCATAAAAAATAATGTTTTCTATTTATCCATTTTTTAGAATTATCCATTAATTATATTAAATTAAAAATGTTTCAGAAGAATAAAATTAAATTGCAATTTAATTTAAAATATTTCTACACAATCTTATATCAAAAATATATCATTTTTATTGAAAAATTTTTAGAATTTACAAAGCAGATTTATTTTAACCATAGTTTTCCTTAGTATCGCTTTTTACTAATTTAAAAAAAAGGTTAAATTTTAAACAATGATGGCTTTTTTAAGAGCAAGCGTTCTCTAAAACTCTAGTGTTTTTAATATCGAAAGTAAATTTTTCAATTACTGAAATCTTAAAAACAATTTTTTGAAATAAGTAACTATATTTGAAGATTATTTACTTATTTTCCAGATTTGAAACATTATATTTTGTAGGTATTGTTTTATCCAAAAAGTTAAGCAATTTAAATTCAGGCTTTTTAAAAAAAAAATATTAAGAAGGAACAGTAAGCGAAAACTTTTTTCATGCAAAGCAATGATTTTTTCTTCAATTAGACATGATTGATAACACGATTTAAATTCTTAAAATCATAGAAAACTTTTTCTGCAAGTAATTTGGAATAAATATTTATAATTCAATATATTAAGAATTTTTTATTATGAATATTATTATTTATTATATATAGGCTAATTTATCAAAAAAAATTTCTTAATAATATATTTTTTTAATAGAGACTGCAAAATTCATCAGCATTAATAAATAATCTTGTCGAGATCTCGTTCACATCCTTCCTGTAAGACGTTCATTATTTTTATCGCCAATTTATCGTCTATTCTTGCCTTAAATTTCAGGTAAGCATGAGAAAACAATATCACATAACTCATCTCCGTGAAATATAATATTCGAACTGTTTAATGTATTGGTAATAAATTTCACTTTAGCATCATTCAAATTTGAAACATAAACCCTCTTCTTAAGTAAAGCAAATGGATTTTTGATTCCAGGAAATATTAAAACCGCTTCCCATCGTTTATCTTATTTCTCGTCTGAGGAAACTCAGGGAAGTTGGAAAAGGGAATTTTTTTCCTTAGCTAATGCAAGCTGCTTTGTAGGATTTCAGTATTTATGGAATGCTCGTAAAATAATTAAAACGAAAATGAAAATAAATATTGTCGAACGAGATTTTTGTTTATGTAAATTCCATCTCATTAAAAGAGTTTAAATGAGCTGAAAGAGGATTAGTATACTTTTTTTTATTCAGAGTAAAAAAATATACGCGTAGTTCGCGCCTGACTTTCTCACACTATAAAACGATTTATAACCAGTAACTTATGAAGAAGCTCTCTACTCGCTAGTATCAGGTGAATTTGCATGAAAAATAAATCCGAGGAATTTGTGAGTACACAGCAAGTCAGAAGATTTCTAATAAAAGAAAAAAATACTGCCTGAAAAACTATACTGGCCAATATTCTATGACGCACATAGAAAACTCCTGGAGTCCCCCTCTTTTAGGATAAAAGCAACGTTTTATGATTTTATTTCCTTTCTGCTGAAATATAAATGCACATAAATGTCAGTCTGACAGAGAAAAAAAGTAATAGTGAAAGAAGCTAACTTGAGCAAATCTTACATACATCACTACACCTTTTCATAAACCTTTATATAATCTGTATGTACAGTAAAAGTTGAATATTAAATATTTTTCAGCAAGTTGTAATAAAAGCAAAGACATTTTTTGTCCTAACACAAATTTGATTCTTTCAATCAACTTGTTAGCAATCAATCATTTTGTTAGCACAGTGATCTATTTCAACAAACATTTTTGATCTTGTAAAAATCTTATTTTAATCTTCAAAAGAATGTTCTATATAATAAGGTTCTTTTATGCGCAAACATAAACGTTTTCTTTCTTCTTGCAGAAACCTATGCAGAAAAGGGCGGCACTATTGCTCGACAGACTGATGATTGCATTGCAAAAAGCTATTGAAAACGAAGATTCTGTGGGTGGAGGATCGAGTGGAAAATACTACATGAAGTCTGGAAATCAATTCAGGGAAAGCAACAGGCAAAGTATTCCCGTACCGAATGACAAAACGGTAAGAAAACGTTACAAAAACAGAATTGCTATTTTAATGCAAGAAAAGTATTCAATAAAGAGGAGAATGACCTATCCCAAATTGTTTTAAAAAATCCATTTTTAATGGATCTATAATAAAAATACTTAACAATACTTGCCCCAAGGATTTTGAAACTTCCTAAATGATTAAGCTGTAAAAAATCAATTTGTGGAAAAATGCGTAAAAGACTTACTTCCTATTAAATTTGTATACTGTTAGAATTTTGAAAAAATATTGCTTCGCTTAAATAATTAATAATTATTTTCTTTTATCTTGTTTTGGTAAAGATGAAGAAACTTCCAGCATTATGTCTACAATCAATTCGGTGCCTTTACTTTGATGTCTTGTAACTCTTGGACAAATTTGAAATTTTTTCCGTCCTAAGGTAATTTTAAATGGCAAAACTCAAACTTTAAAACACAATCTAATAGGTGGCATTAGTGAATACAATGGTATTGGAGAAGGAGCATTTGAGATACCGCATTTTTTTGCATTCCAGTTAAAAAATCATCACTGCGAAATCTCTGGAACTACTTTTTACTTATTTTATGTGCCACCGCAACTTTTTCTTAAGCTGACCAAATCATTTTGTTCGCCTCAGCTGCATTTGTTTTCAATTAGAATGCAAAAAGAATTCAATATTCAGGTCCGCAGGTCCGCCACCTAAAAAAATTCCAACCTAAAGCGTTAGGTTTAAAATTTTCAAGCGTAAGGTTCGCCCTTTAAAACTTATTTAGAGCGAGAAAAAAATCAAGTTCAACCAATAGTTACAAGACATCAAAATAAAGGCACCGAATTTATTTGTAGACTAACCAGAGTATATTCTAACGGTTAGTTCGAAAAATCAAAGAGGATAATTGTAAAAAGTAAATTTTGAAATGATTTAGCATAATTGGAGATAAAATAAGTGTTATAACTGTGCTTACGGGACTATAAACGCCATCTGTAACGCGGGCAATGTAGATATTCAAAATAGACTCAAATAACTCTGTTTCATTGTTATATTTTGAGAAGTCGGATTCTGGATTCCTTTTTTTTTTAGTTTTTGAGTACGTTTTATTTAACATTGCAACAAAATAATAATTATTTTTAAAAAAATGTTTACTAAACTTATAAAAGGGTAGTAATTTGTAGTGTTAGGGGCACTGGAAATTAAATAAATACAAAAAGTTTCCGAAGAATTAAAAAAAAATTAAATTAAAAAGAATGTCAGCGAATGAAGAAGAATTCAAGTAAATTAATTAGAATTCAGTAGCAGGTGCACACCTAAATTCGGTGCTGGATAAGCTTTCGGTCAGGAATAATATTTTTTATTGGAGATATTTGATAATATTTTGAATAATTAATAATCATTTACTTTTGACTTTTCATACGAAAAGTGTTGACAGTTGTAATTTTTCGAAACTGCTTGAAAATAATGTCGTTTAGTTTAAAGTATTTTCTACTTTTAAAAGTTAAACCCAAATGATGTAAACTTATTTTTTTTGTACTGTATTGTGTAGTATATTATACACCAAGCGGAAAAAGCGAAACTATTTCGACAAGTATATAAAAAGTGCACGACTCGTAACTTGGTGTACATAATTTTTGTTAGAAAAAATGCATGATTTTAAAAGTTGCTTGTAATACATGCATGATTTCTGCTTGTATAGAGGAATTTTGAACACTTTTTTTTATTTTAATATGGATATAGGAAATATCTAGCGACAAATAGTTTATAACAAATGCATGAAGAAGAGTTTCAGTGGAGTAAATGACTTTGTGAGGCTCTTCACCTGGGGTGCTCGCTAAAGAGATTAATCAGTGACTTGGGTAGGAGCAGAGTTGCAGGATGAACGTGTTGTTTATTTTAAACAACACGGGAATTCTAGATCAATCTAAAAAATGTAGACGCCTTGCCCCATACACATGTACCCTTCCTCAGAGGCTGAGACACGCTTACCACGAAATGGCTTAATGATTTAATATAATATAATATAATATAATATAATATAATATAATATAATATAATATAATAATGTGTGTTTAAAAATGATAAAAAGTGTTGAAAATTTCGGAAATTATGGAAATGGACAGAAAATTTATCAATTATCAATATTTTTCAAAACTTCTTTGATATATAAATTTTTTTTAAATATCAAAAATTCGTAAAATTTTAAAAATCATAAAAGTCACTAACTTTTTTCAAAATTTCTTTAACTTCTTAAATTTTATTCCAATTTATAATAAATTATCGTAACATATCGTTTGAGTTCGTTTACATCTGTTAAACAAACTGTCAAAACGATCAACTGATCGTTTGACACTTATCAATATTTACCTCTGTTCCTACAATGAGAGAAATTTCAAGAGATTAATTCACGGAACTGGTCCTACATTTTATTCCCGCTTTGGCGCAAGAACCCATGTTTTTTAAAGCAGCGGCCGTTGATCTAAAAGCAGGGGTTCCGAGACCTTAGGTCCTGTGCCAAAGCGCAAGTAAAGCCAAGGAGCAGTTCCGTGAATTAATCTTTTGAAATTTCTCTCCATGCAGGGAATAAAAAGTTCTTTTTACTAGTAGAACTTCGGAAGCAAATATTTAATAACAAGCATCATAGTCAAAGGGATTACAAACAAATTGAATTTCTTCCACCTTTCCCATGAAAAGCCACAAGTGCATGAATATTAGTTTTTAAGTTAAACAATTGCAAATTAACAAAACATTGTACTAACTTCATGAGATGTAGGTAAAATAAGTTTTTAAAAAGGAATAATCATTATTTAAATAATTAAAATTCAGTTAATAAATATTTTTGAAATTTTACGCATACCATATTGTGGAAATAGGATTGTTTCGAAATATAATTTTTGAAATACAATAATTTTAAAAAAAATTGTTTCTAAAAAAATTGCTGTAATACTTGGATATCGCGATCTTCAATTTTAATCTTTTTCACATCAAGATAATTTAATTAGATCAAACCCCATTCTATTCTAATTTAGCATACCCATATCTTAGACTTTAGAGGGAAGATAGGTATAGAGGTGACAATGCCCTCCAAGCTTGAAAGATGGGCGCGGGGAATAAGACGTCGAGAGTAAGTTTAGTTTGGGAACCAGCGATGCGAGGCGCTAGTAGTGTCGTGAACCAGAGGGTGTATGTGTTTTAGAAGAGAGGACGTAAATTGAAGATAGGGGAGGATATGCATGAAAGTAGAAGAAACTGTTACAGGCCAGTTTTTCACAATATACGAGGACAGCTTCTAAATCTCGTCCATTTGGAATATTTGCCGACAATTCATTTCAATAAAAATGAATGTTAGAATGTCAAGAAAAATTTATTAATTATCGCAGGTGGAAGAAATAACTGAAAAGAATTGTTTAAAATTTATCTGCGGTAGCATTTTTTACTTATTTAATTCTGAGTCAGCAATCAGTCTCTTCTTTTCTAGAGCATTGAACTTTTTAAATTGGAAGAATAGAGTAATTTAAAAAGTAGGTATACAATTTTAAAAGCAGGACATATATTAAACAAAAATATGCAAATTAAAATTTGTTGGTTATAAAAACTTAACTGAATTGCAAGTCGTTCTCCACTACAGAAACGTAGATTAATTTTCTGGGTGACTAGGAGCCAAGTTTTCAAATTGTAAAATTTGTCAAATATACTTTCACAAAAATAAATTCGTAATACTTTTACCGTGCTATTTTTAAATCCAATTTTACTTTACAATTACTTTACCTTTTTCGACTTTGCGCATTCAATAAATTGTGCGAATAAAGTTGTATTCGGCTAAGTTTTGCAATTGTTCACCAGAAAATTTAGTCAGTTGCAAGATTTCACAATATCTATGAAATTCACTAGAAATGAAATTCTTGTTAACACCTAAAAAAAGTATTATTTCAGCGCTACTTTCAGGTATTGGAATACGACTAAAAAAACTGTATCCAGTGATATTAAAATGATACCACTGTTGAACAGACACTGGTTGAATTCCAGACTCGTTTTTCTGTATTGAAAATAACAGAATAAAGTTATACTTCCAAAAGGGGCACGAAAAATATGATACCATAAAAAAATAAATCTCCAGTTTTTACGGATAATGTTTGATAATATTTCAAAAAGTTTCAGATAATAAATGTGAGTAATTATTGTAAAGTTTTTGTGATAATATATCACTAATAGCATAATACTTTCTTTTACGGAGAAAAAAAATTTTTATTTATAAATTAACAGCATATGAATATTAGCGGTGCTTAAACAAAAGTAAGTCCGAATCTCTACGTGCATTTTCGACACCCACAGTTCCTCGTGGGTTAAAAATGAATCACGTGGAAGCAGAAATAAACTGGCCTATTTTTACAGAAAAATTCATTTTTCTCGAAAAAGACAGATCATAACGCAAAATTGAATTTTAGAATTTATAGAGAAATTTTTTTAAACTACATTTGGTTACGATTTAGTACGTTTCTGATTGAAATGAATCAATATTTTCACTGAAAAGTAGTGAACCGAAAGTTTCTAGTGTTCAGCATCGTTCTCGTACAATCTTTGCGCAGTGATTTTAAAACAATGTCCGCATCAATTTTCATAATCAAAATTTTTAATTGGTTAATATGAAGTGTTGCTTTAAAAACTATAATAATGCAACGATGAAAAGTGATACACCATCAGGAGTGACTTTCCATCCGATTTCAAAACAGAAAAATAATGAAGAAAACAGGTACAAAGTGCATTTCTTACGCATATGTGCAATATTTAACTGAAATTATATTAGGATATTATTTTGCATATCTGCTCCAAGTTTTTATAGAAAATATTTGCTTATTCTAAGTATTCACGAGAATAGTTCAAGTTTGTGGTAAGAAAATTATTCAACTTTTCGGACTAAATATGAATAAAAGAAAAAATTGCAAGAATTTATCATGGAAGCAACTAATAAGAAATTCCCTGATTGGAACAATGACAAGTGTAAAGATCCTTAATGAAGGCTAAAGCAAAAAACGCGCTTAACATACCTTACAGGGCGAAAAATTCCAGTTGCCAGGATAAATAAGACAAAAGTTGTCTGGAATGAAAGTTGCTGCTTTTATAGAAATAATGTTGATACACTGTGATTGGCCTTACTATATGCAGGGTACTTTAAGCCTTCCTCGTCATTCTGTAGTAGTATATTTTAGATTATAAAATAAAGGAGAGGAATGTTAATAAATTTTCATTTCATATAAATCTCTGTAACAATTTCAGAACTTTGCAGGTATGAAAATGGAATTTGTGTAATTTTCAATACTTTTCACGTACAAATTGCATGGAAAACGTTAAATATTTATTAGGCAGATTATTCTATTTTGTAGTCTTAGGAAATAAGAAAATTCTCTTCCTTTTAAGTTATTAACATTTTTTAAATAAAAAAATCGGAAAAGGCAAGCATTTTTTACATAAGAATTGCAACTTTTGTTACGAGAATATTCTTCTTTCTACGTATAGGTTCATAAATATCAATTTTGTCGAATAAAGACGTCGAAATTATACAAATAATATTAAATGTTAAATTCCTCAAGTATCTTGTATATTATATTTTAGTGGAAAAGTAAGAGAAAAAATATATTTCTTGTTAAACAATTCGTTAATTAATATTATAGTATTTTGTTCTACTTTTAAATATTGTTTTACAATCGCAATGTTGATTTTTTAAGTCTTTCAATAAAAATTTTCTGCACTTGAGCACGCAAATTCAATAACTCGCTCGACGCTTAAAAATGCTAAAATCGTTGGTCCCCGGGTCTCAAGAAACGGTAAGGTTTCAATTCCGAAAATTCATTTTTTCAATATACACTTTTGTATAATAACATGGCAGATTCTATTTAAAATTCTTATTTCCGAATGTCTGCAAAATAATAAAAAGTTGAAAATTAGCTTTTCTTTAATATTAACCAATTGGAAATTAAGGCCGATCTGTAACCACATTTTTTCTACGTTCGCAGACAAAAAGTATAGAGGCAACTTCAGATTTGAAACAACTTCCAACGAGAAAAATGTTCTATATAGTTCAAAGAAAATTTCTGGAATATTTTAGATAGATTCATTAAAAATTGCCTGAAATATGTACTTTGTAAAATAGTACGGAAGTTGGATGAGTTTATGATCCGAGCAATAATGATAACGATAATGATCTGCGCAATAATGATAAAATGTTTTTTACTTATAATTTTTTTTAAGTTGTACCTATATTATTCAGATTCTCTTCACGAGTGCAAAAAGATCAGTATGAAAGTAGAAAATTTATAAGTACAAATGCAAATAATGGAAAATTGCCCATACGTTTTATTATAATTCTAAGGATGTAATTAATTCTAAGATGTATTTAATAATAAATTTACGTGTTTGTTATTACTACAATCTTTAAGCAAATAATATTCACATATTGTAAAAATTAATACTATTGTAATTAATTATTCGTAGAAAACAATTATTTGAAAAAAAAATAATAATTTTGTTTTTCAATTTTAACTTGAAATATTAAAACAGAAAGTTTCGAATTAAGAATATACAGGTGGATATTTCAATTCCCAAAAATATTGGAAGAAAGAAAATAGCCAGAATAGAGTTCGAAAAGACCAGTCAGGTATAAAGGTTCTAAATTTTTACATTCTTATCTAGAGAAGGTATTCGATTTGTGTAAAATTTGACTCCTCCCCCCCCCCCCGGTTTTTGTCAAATGTCCACGTTTTGAGATCCCCTGAACCCGAAAAACAGGTTTTTGCGAATTTGTCTGTTTGCATGTATGCCTGTATATGTGTCTGTATGTATGTCTGTATTTTTATGGCTGTATGTATGTATGTCTGAATGTATGTCTATATGTATGTTTGTATGTATGTCTGTATATAAGTCTGTATGTATGTTTGTATGTATGTCTGTATGTATGTCTGGCTGTGAGCACGATAACTTTCGAAAAACTCATCAAATTGGATTGGCCTTTGGTCTCTTTTAGTGTCGCAAATTGAAGATCAAGTTCGTTAACCAGCCATTTTGGATAAATGCAAAAAGTGAGCACATTTTGAAAATTGTTGAGACCACTTTCTTCAATATTTGAAAATTCTATGTACAGTTATTAGCAGTACTCGAAAATACTAACAATTTAAAAAAAGTCAGAAGGCTAAAAACGTTATTTTTTTAAAGCCTTATAAGATTATCATAATAACTTTTTGAAATTCTTCGAAAAATGGGAAATTCAAATTTTGATCGCAGAAAAAATAATAAAAAATAAAATATTCCATTTTGCGGTTAAACTATGCAAGACACGAAAATCTTTTTTCGCGCAGCCAAAAAAGATCTACAAATTTGCTATAAATCGCTTTTTGGTAGGAAGTGTAGTTTTTTTTTATTTACAAAATAGAACATTAACAATAAAAAAAAATTTCACAACTATGGCAATTTCAAAATCCAAAAAAAGAAACGAAAATTAGCATTATCGGCAAAACAACGCAAGATACAAAAAAAGTCAATACGAGAAAAATGGGTTTCTTGTACACCCTACAAGATTTTCATAACGACTTTTGGAATTTTTTTTAAAAATCGAAAATTTAAATTTTTTGCGCAAAAAATAAAAAATCAAAGATTCCATTTTACGGTCGAACTATGCAAGATACGACAAATGATGATTAGACAAAAATTGTGCAGTGAAGCAAGATCTACACATTTTTTATGGGTCACTTTCTGAAATAATACATTTCTCAGGGTAGCAATATCTGAATAAGCAGTCCCGGGCCGAGGTAAATCATTTAATATAAAGAATTTTTAAATTATTCTGCAAAGTTAATGTAATATTTAATGTAATATTTAATGTCTTAGAATTTTTTTTTATGTGCATTTATTAAATGTTACATTCTGATCGACAATGTGACGTGAAAGCGCAAATCATTTCAATAATTATTTGAAAATTTATTATATGTATATGTTCCAAAAACAACTTAGATACTATTTTTTGCATTTGTCAGATAGTTGGAAAAAATTGTATAATTTATTAGAAAGGTACAGACATATACGCTGAAGTAAAGAAATTTCCTTCTTCATTTGAAATCAAATAAAAGTTTAGTCATTTGTATATGAAGAACATATAACACGGAACGCAAATCGCGCTTAAACTTTTGGATTTCTATTATACGATGAACAGAAACGAGCATGGAGCGCGAGGTTTACATGATTTTTAAACTAAATATCGAGCGCGAAGCGCGAGTCTCTTGATGAGATGAGAATTAGTTCTTTAAGGTTGATAGAACCTTAACTAAATTAGTCCGAAAACCTAAAGGAACAGCGTGTAAAGCGTGAGGCAAATGTGTCCGAGCGCTTAGCGCTAGACGATTACCTAATCGTGCGCGAAGCGCGAGATTCAATAGGTGCGCGTCCTAGGCGCGCTGAAACTTGCGAGCAAAACGGGCCGCGCGAAATGCGCGCGATGAGAATGGGCCCGCCTGGGCGGGCAGATTTTTTCAGTTCGTCTAATGTACACAGCACACTCACTTCACCGATCCCACTTACACTCACTTACACTGTCAAGCATACTTTCTCTCGTGAAGCACTGTTTCGCGTCATTAACGCCTCGCGTTGCTGGTTCCCAAACTAAACCTTCCCCTGTCGCCTCGCTTCCCTTAGCGTGCCAAAAAATACCCGCTGCATTATCGCCTCTATACCTATCTTTCCTCTACGCTATCCTTAGTCCTTAGTTTTCTACAAAGGTATTTTACATTTGATCACGTGGCTATATGGGCGGGATTTTTTAATTCGTTATTCTAAAAATACTCAATTGCCTTATAGAAATGACTAATATTGAGCAATTAATTATTCGTCATTATTTATCACTTTCCGAAACAAATTATTTAGAAAATAATTATATACGTTTTTATTGTCCTTCATAATCAGCAACGTCTTCGAGCATGTGGAACACGAGTATAAGTACGACAACAATGTATCCTAACTTATAAGTAATCGTTCGTTCACAGAAATCTTCAGATATTGAATTAAATAGTTAATAATGAATTATTTCAATAAATAATTTTTGATAAATAGAAATTTGTTTACATACCTTTGGGCCTTTAGTCGCTTATAACCTGTGTGTTTTAAAAACTTTGAGAAAGTAAGCACTTCGCAACATTTTTACCTTCCAACTTCTGGCGCTCGAAATTAATTTTTTCCCAAGTTATGCCCCCTGAAATGCACTTTTTTCTACTTGTTCTTTACATGTATGTATATTTAATTTCTCCCTTTTATGTGTTTGAGGGCCTCCACTCCCTGTACATATATTTACAAATCCATCCTTAGTCTAACTTAACAACTACTTACATTCAACTATTTCGCATTCGGTAATATAAATAATAATGATAATAATAATAAAAAAGATCCTCGGTGGCTCAGTTGGTTAGAAGCTCAGACTTCACCTCAGAGGTCCGGGGTTCGATCCCTGAGCCGGTACCTCTGGAAATTTTTCTATGTACCTTTACTGAAGTTCTG
>JAAAKG020036365.1:0-19270 GCA_010014905.2 Druon quercuslanigerum
GTTAAGGAATAGGAAGAGGGTGAATGAAAAATGTAAACCCTTAGGGGACACATTAGAAGCTTTCCACTAACTGAACTGAATTAAAATAAACAAGTTTGAAGGTTAGAAAAAATAATTATGTTTGTCTAATTCTGAAGCGACACCTCTAGAATTTATGGAAATAAAAAATGTTGTGCTTGCAATGTTCCAGTAAAATCCTCACCAGGCATTATAGAGTGCGCTGGAAAGGGGGCTTAGACCTTTTTTTGTATTTTAGATTTTTCTGTTAGGTATCTGACAGTTAGGCGCTGACTTCCTACAAACATTTTAAGATCAAAATTAACATGTTTCATTGTTTTCCCTTTTTAGATAAGGCCAATTTTCTCCCATTTTTGCGAGTTTTACTGGTAAAAGCCTAGTGAAAGTGTTCCAAACTGATTTTCTTTTTTACATTTTCTCAGAATTACTTATTACAGTCTCAAAATGAAATACGCCCTTTAAGCCATTTTTCATGTTCGAAACTGATCTTATTTTTCGTATTTTTTTAGAATCACTTATTTCAATGACAAAAATCAATACTCCCTGTAAACTTTTTTTTAAATTGTTTTACTGGGAAGAGACCAACGGAAATTATCCTAAAGGCCTTTCATTTTTACATTTTCTTAGATTTACTTATTTCAATCACAAAACCCAATACGGCCTTTGATCCCTTTTCCAGGTAAGGACCTTTTTTTGCATTTTTGGCGAGTCTTACTGGGAAAAGCCTAGTGAAAGTGTTCCAAACTGTCTTTATTTTTTACATTTTCACAGAATAACTTATTTAATTCGCAAAAATCATTACGTTCTTTCAGCCCTTTTTTATATAAGGCCCTTTTTCTGCAATTCTTGCAAGTTTTATTTAAAAAAGAACCTGAAGAAAATGTTCCAAACTGCTTTTTTTTAACATTTTCGCAGAATAACTTATTTTAACCACAACAATCAGTACGCGCATTAAGCCCTTTTCCGGGTATAGTAGTTGTCTGCAATATATGCGAGTTTTAATGGGAAAGGACTAATGAAAATGTTCCAAACGGCCTTTATTTTTTACATTTCCTTAGAATTACTTATTTCAATAATAATAATCAATATAGCCTATGTTCCCTTTTCCAGATAAGGGCCTTTTTCTGCATTTGTTGCCAGTTTTACTGGGAACAGCCTTGTGAAAGTGTTCCAAACTGTCTTTATTTTTCACATTTTAACAGAATAACTTATTTAATGCGCAAACATCATTACGTTGTTTCAGTCCTTTTCCAGATAAGCCCCTTTTTCTGCAATTCTTGCTAGTTATAATGGAAAAAACCTGCTCAAAATGTTCGAAACTGATTTTATTTTTCACATTTCCTTAAAATAACTTATGTTAATCACAAAAATCAATATGCCCTTTAAGCCCTTTTGCAGGCATGTTCCTTTTTTTAAATTAATGCGAGTTTTACTGGGAAAGACCAATAGAAATGTTCCAAACGGCCTTTCTATTCTTTTAGAAAGAATTATTTCAATCACAAAAATCAATATGGCCTTTGCGCTCTTTTCCATATATGACCCTTTTTTCATTTTTCGCGAGGTTTAATGGGCAAATTCTAGCGACAGTCTTCTAAAATGCCTATCTTTTTTATATTTTCTTAGAATAACTTATTTTAGTACCAAAATTAAATACGTACTTTCAGCCCTTTTCCAGATAAGGCCCTTTTTCTGCAATTCTTGCCAGGTTGCTGGAAAAAAAAGTAATTAAATGGTTGCAAACGGACTTTATTTTTCACATTTTCTCAAAATTACTTATTTTAATAACAAATATCAATATGTTCTTTGTACCCTTTTCCAAGTAAGGGCCTTTTTCTGCATTTTTTGCGAGTTTAACTGGGAAAAGCCTAATCAAAATGTTCCAAACTGTCTTTCCTTTTACATTTTTTAGAATAACTGATTTCAAACACAAAATTCAATATGGCCTTTGCACCCTTTTCCAGGTAAGGGACTTTTTCTGCAATTCTTCCGAGTTTTGCTAGAAAAAACTGATGAAAATGATCGAAACTGCTTTTTTTCATAAATCTTCTTAGAGTAACTTATTGAAATCACAAAAGTTAATGCGCTCTTTGAGCCCTTTTCCAGGCATGGTGCTTTTTTGTAGTTTATGCAAGTTTTACTAGGAAAAGACTAATGGAAATGTTCCAAACGTTCTTTCTTGTTAACATTTTCTCAGAATTAATTATTTCAATCAGAAAAAAATAATACGTCCTTTCAGCCCTTTTCCAGATAAGGCTCTTTTTCTGGAAAAAACTTAATGAAAATGTTTCCAACTGCTTTTTTTTACACTTTCTCAAAATATGTTATTTCAATTACAAAAATCAATACGCCCCTTGATTTCTTTTCCGGGAAAGGACCTTTTTCGCATTTTTGGCGAGTTTCACTGGGAAAAGCCTTGTGAAAGTGTTTCAAACTGTCTTTATTTTTTTTTAATTTTCACAGAATAACTTATTTAATTCGCAAAAATCATTGCGTTCTTTCAGCCCTTTCCAGATAAGGCCCTTTTTCTGCAATTGTTGCGAGTTTTATTGTAAAAAACCTGAAGAAAATGTTCCAAACTGCTTTTCATTTTAATTTTCTCAGAATAAATTAATTTAACCACAAAAATCAGTACGCGCATTAAGATCTTTTCCAGAAAAAGTCCCTTATCCGGAAAAGGGCTCAAAGGGCGTTTTGAGTTTTATGATTGAAATAAGTTATTCTGAGAAAATGTAAAAAAGAAAAACTGTTTGGAATACTTTTATTAGGCTTTTCGAAGTAAAACTCGCAAATATTTCAGACAAAGGGCCTTATCAGGAAAAGGGCTCAAAAGGCGTATTTAATTTTGGTACGAAAATAAGTAAATATAAGAAAATGTGAAAAAGAAAGGTTGTTTGGATAATTTTCGTTGGTCTTTTGCCAGTAAAATTCGCATAAACTGCAGAAAAAGCACCATGCCTGGAAAAGGGCCTTTTCTCGAAACGGGACGGATGAAAGATTTTAATTTTGAGCTTAAAATGTTTGTAGAAAGTCAGAGCAACGTATACAATAGAAAAATGTAAAATGCCAGAAAAAAAATTTGTGATGAGTCTAGCTAATCATTACGTTTACAAAATGTTTACAAAATGTTGGTTTAAAATGTTTATTGTGGGATAATGTGTACTGTAAAAATGTTAAAAATTTGAATGATACTATCCTGTTAATAAAGTTATTATTATAATTTATAAAATTAAAATTTTTTTTAAATATAATTACTTACCAATTTTGTTTGAAATTTTATCATTTATTATGTAAGCTTATGAAAAAACTCTAAGATTATATTGAGGTCGCTAATTTTGCTTTATAAAAATTTTGATGGTATTATTGTAAATCTTGCTAATGATCCTCATTTTATTACCTTATAACAAGTTCTACAGTAAAAATTAAGTTATATTATTTTTAAGCCAGGGTGAAAAAATATTATGTACCCTGGAAAATTAATTTGCGTCATTTTCCTTTATTTAGGAATAATTCTAGTTACAAAAAATATGGAAAATGGGTGCGACATCAAAAGACGTCTCAAGCCATTCAGATAAATTAGTAGCGTTAATAATTTTATAAGTTATTGTTTTAATGATAATGAAACTAATGTTCATTAAAAAAATCTTTTTAAAATTTAAAGAAAATTTAATTTACATATACCATTTCTGTAAAACAAGTTTTTTAGTAGTTAGCTAATGTTGTAGTATTGCTACCATGTTATCATAAAGAATTTCAATTTCTTTGCAATTTTATCTTTTTTTTGTAATAAATAAAGGCTATGAAAGAGAGTCGATACATCGGGTCGTAATGTTCGAAGTCATTAATCTTGTTTAGACTTTTGTTACTTCCGTCTTTAATATATACGATTTCTGCAAGACGTCTTTTATACTCAGGTTCTGTATGTGAAATTTCAATGTCGTTTCAATCGATAAAAGCAATTTCATCATTGTGGAATTCGTTTAATTCTCTCCTAACGACTCTTTGGTATTTTGGGTTAAGTTTTATATTTTCAGAATATTCTTTCGTTCGAAATCTTAAAGGCCGTTTAGTTTGTCCATCATTGAAATTTATAGAAACAATTTCTTTTTTTTATTAGCTGTTATCTGCTGATTATTGTTGCTTTGGTTATATTGTCATTATTGTTACTTTCATTTAAATTATATTTTGTTTGAATTTCATGTCTTTTAATCTTTTTGAAATATGCTTTCCAACAAATTCTTTGAGACAACTGTTAAATAAAGAAATTTCCTTTGAAATTGAATTTGAAGCAATTTTCTTAATCCTCTTCAACCTTTTTAATCCGTCTTTTAACCTCAAATTAAATTTTAATCTCAATACATGTGCTAATCGTTCTTCATTTATGCATCAGAACCAACCGTGCATCCGTGCTTCCAATTCTCTTAAATAAATGGGACTTTTTGAATTCAATTCAATGAATGTGACTGAATCCGACATCAGTTCGAATGGATAAGTGTGAATCTGAAACCAAACCGAATGATTAACACACACCAATCGGAAACAAACTTTCACTCTATCCGAGTGAACAAGAAACCAATTCAACCTAACTTTCATTCCTTTAAAATCCGGGAGTATATATAAACTTGAAACCTAACATACCTTTCAATTATTTTGACACCGTGCGTTCAACACAATTGGGATATTTCTCGAAAAAACCAGGTCTGTCGCAGTTTTTTCGAAGAAGTATAGGTCCAAACATGGGACAGCACTGGTTTTTTGGGGAAGTGTGTGCTATGTGGGTAATCCGATGAATCCGAAGCTCACCCAAGAAATCTTTTGAATCCTTCTCAATTCTTGCACAAACATTACCTTTAATCCAAATTAATCCAAGCTTGCCATTCAATTTATTCTAATCCGAATGAATCTATCTTCATCTGGAAAATCTCTAAAATCTTAAGTTTTTCGCGTATATTTCAACGTTATCCGGAAATCTGAATATGTGTTAAGTTTCTTTAATATTAGCACGAACTGTTATTTAGTATTAGTTTGTTTAAAGTTTTTGCGTGTGTGTCCATGGTTTTCGAGATAATTCTAAATTTTGATTTTTTCCTTTTGAAAATCCTTATATTGGGTTAATTTGTGGTGGCTGAGGACCACCCTTTGTATAAAACCCTGAATATTTTGTCAGTTTTCGCGTATCTCATCGTTTTCAAGATAACACGAGATTTTTATTTTGAAACTCTTTCTATTATACTAATTCAGGGTGCCCGATGACAATCCTGGAATGGAATGACCTGAAAATGTTATCCCCTTTCGCGTATCTCTACTTTGCTCTGTTAGTTCTGGGTGGTCGAGGATCTTAATGAAATAGTGAAAATGTGTTCACTTCTCCCACACATTTCACCGTTTTCAAGATAAATCAAAATTATACTACTTATTTAATTTTTAACCACTCTATTGGGTTATTTCGATTTTGTCAAAAACAGTTCTGCTCTACAAACTCCTTAATACTTGTTTATTTTTCATGCATCTCTGATCGTTTGCTATATAATTGAAAAATTTGTAATATTGATTTGCATTTTTAAATTTTCCTAAGTTTAAAATCTTAGGTAAGTTAGAGCTGTTTAAAAATACCCCTCTGCAAAATCCCTAGAACGCAATTATTTTTCACGCATCTTTAACCGTTTTCAAAATATGTAAATCATATTTCAGATTTTTAATTTTATAAAATATATTAATTGCTTTAGATCGGAGTTACCGAGAATCATCCCCCTTTTAAAAATGTTTTCTATTTCTGCTCCTCCCCCACCGTTTTTAACATAACTGAACATTTATATTTTTTGTGGCGTATTTAAAAAATCATTTCATTGGGTTATTTCGAGTTAGTCGAAATTAAAGCCCCCACTTAATTTTCACGTTTGTTTGACCGTATTAGAGATAACTAAAAATTTGTATTTAAAAAGATTGTATTTATTTGTTTAGGTCGGGGTGGTAGAGGATCACCTGCTTTAGCAAATCATGAAAATGTTTTTTAGTTTTCACGTATAATGGACGCTTTTAGAGATAATTCAAATTTTTGTATTGTTTCGAATTTTAAACTTCTGTTTACTGATTTACGTCTAGGTTTCCACGTATCTCTCACCGTTTTTACGATAATTCAAAAAAAAAAAATTATTTAAAACAAAATGTGTTTATTGGGTTAGTTTAGGTAGGTCGAATACAATACCCCTGTGTAAAAACCTTATCATTTTTTTCGGAAGAGATACCCCTTTTGGAATTCCTTAGAATGTTGTCAGTTTTCGCTTATCTTTCAGCTTTTTCAAGATAACTCAAAATTTTCATTTGGGGGGGGGGGGGGTTAAAAAATATTTTTATTGGGTTATTTCGAATTGGTCAAAGATAAAACATATTTTCAAACCCCGTGAAACCTACTTAGTTTTCATGTTTACATGCCCGCTTTAAAAAAATCAAAATTTTGATTTTCTGAATGTTGAAAATTTGTTTATTGTTTAGTTTGGGGTGTATGAGGACCATCCCTCTTTATAAAATCCTGAAAATGTTACCAGTGTTCACGCATCTCTCACCATTTTCAAGATTACTTAAATCTTCATTTTTTGTTTGTATTTAAACAATCTTTTTATTAGGTTAGTTCGCTGTGATGGAAGACAAGCCCCTTTTTTAAAACCGTTACAATTACAAATTTTTATTTTTTTAAATTGAAAATTTTTTTACTGATTTAGGTTAGAGTGGCCAAGGAGAATCCGTCTTTAGTAAATCCTAACAATATTTTCAGTCTTCGCGTATCTCTTACCGATTTAAAGATGACTCTAAATTTTTATTTTGTTTTAAATTTTGAACAAATTTCCTTCCCTTTTTCCTCTGTTCGGAGAAACTAACGATGAATTACCACTACCTAATTCATTATTGGCAAAGAAAACGTCCACCGCGGGCACAGGGGCGCTGCTGTATCAAAACAAATATGACTGTCACAGGGCTTCGGGGTTCCTATGATAAGCATTGCATTTCATATTTTTATTTGTTTAGTGCTTTGTAAAAGTGATAAAAATGTTGCTACTTTCTTTGAACACATTATGTAATTATACTGATGCAACACCGTCAACTAGAAATATGATTGAAGGGAAAAGAGCTATAAATTCTGGTTTCATAATTGTATGCGAGACGACTTGCAAAGCTGCTGATAGAATTGATGTATTTTCATTGTGCTTACGTACTAGCGGATTGGCAGCGGATCCGCACACGATCACAGGAAAATTGTCGATTAGTCAAAAAAGTAAAATTCACAGGCAAGTATCTATTACTATCATGGATTGCACTTGTAAAGCTAGCACAAGCCACTGCTGCAAGCACATTGTTGCTACACTTTTATATTACAATAGGTATGTATGTGAAACTAATTTAATTATTACGATCATTATGAGAATATCAACTTGAGTATAACGTACCATAAAAATGTAGCTTTGGGTACTTTATGAAAACTCAAATTCGTGTTGATTTTTTTTTTTGGAGTTACAATTGCTGACACAGCAGGCACTGCCTTTATGATTATGATTGTTTACGTTTCTGTGTTGTGAAAATTCCATTTTGTAGCTGCTGGCAAATCTTGATAAACTTTTCATGAATTATCACTTTGCAAAAAATATATATGGTATTATGACTATCGCGTTAAATAAAGTGCAACATAAACATGTAAACAATGACACGCGAAGCCTAGCGGCAGCCATGTTGGGTAGTTCACTTGACGACCGTCAGGGCTCGCATTGCAACTTTAAATTCCCAATAGTAATTAGGCTAAAAATTTTGACTCTTTCGCAATTGAGACTTTTCATTGGGAATTTAGGGAACCTGGGATGAATAGGGTTAAGGGAATTCGCATAAAATTTACAGAAATGCATGTACGTTTCTAATCGCGCGCGTGAGCGCGCATATTGTGAAGAGCTCTGGCAAAAGATTCATATACAGCGCCAAGTATATGACTGACCAATACGGAATCGGATCTTCGCATTTCTGCATTACATTTTTCGAAATGGTGCGAGATATTTCGATACTCGATACTTAAGATCTTTTTAGTATAGGATTTAGTATAGGAAAAAGAAATGTGTCTGATAGTGTAATTCGAGAATTATTGTGCAATGTTTTTTATTATTCCTATTTTGTATTGTAGCCGCAACAAAATGGCGCTACAATGTACAATTTAGTGGATGGTTAGAATAAAAATGTTGCAGTATACCTAAATACGTACTTTTTCAAAACCTGTATATTTTTTAATTATTATCTCTGATGATCTCAACATTCAGAAAACTAATTGTAGTATCTTTTACAAGTATATGTATAAATTAGAGTCTGATTTAATATAAATTAATATTTTGAATAGTTTCTCAAACTTTATCATTTAGGATGATTAAAAAATTATCATCCATGTATCTGTAATCATCTGGTATTTTGAATTTTAATTTGTGTAAGATTCCAACTTTCTAATCCTGCATTACAATATCAGTCAATATTCCTGATATCGGAAAACCCATTGGGCTTTTATTTGTTTGTTTATAAAAAGAGTTTTTAAAGTAGAAATAGGTTAAACAACGTTGTTATTCTTTGTAAATAAACAAATTAATTTGGCCATACGTTCATAATATAATAAAAACAAGGGAATCGTTATGTATTTTGTCCAAAAAAATTTCTGCTAACATTTCTACCTTATTGCAGGTCTTCTTCAGAGTTTCAATATCATCAAAGTCAAAATTTTAAAATTACTATAAAATTGTTTTTTGTATATTTGAAAAAATACAACATAAGAATAATAATTTATTTATTACCTGTAGTGGCAAATTGTATACATAAGACATTTCAAAATCCGATTTCGGCAGCCTTTTCAATTTCGTAGTGAAACATTTAGGTTTGTTTTTTTAAACAAATTGTGCACACAAATCTTTGTATTAACAAGAAATCATTATAAAATTGCTATTGAAAAGAAATTTAAAGATCAGAAATTGTACTGAGGTCTCAAGTTTGTAGAAACTATATATTTAAAAACAGACACTGTGTTTTTTAAATGAATATAATTTTTTATGTATTTATCAATAAAATTGGATTCAATCAATAGATATTTTTTGTTGACTTGATAAATCATTTTTAAAAAAGGCAACTGTTGAGATTGATTGTAAGTATTGTACATCCTTAAATCTACTTTTTGAGCAAACAAATTATGTAAATTATAATTTAAGTAACGCCCTGACCATGAAAGTTTCTTGTACCAATTTGTGATTAGGTTTCCATCTGGAATTTTTATAATTGATAAATCAAAATATGTTATCGTATTATTTTTTTTTCTATGGCAAATTTGATCGAGTCTTCTAAGTTCTTAAAGGTATATAAAAATTCATTTAATTTATCTAGGATATCATCTTCCATAACTAAGTTTGCTACAAGTGAAGATTATGGAGAACTTATTGGATATCCTGAAATTTGTCTATAAAATTTATTGTGAAACAAAAATATTACGAATCTGTTATTGAATTTTCAAAATTCATGATGGCGGATACAATATAGCTGACAAAAACGTCAAAAAATTGTTGAATTTTCATGAAGATATTTAAATGAAAAAATCGAGATTACTGAACAGCTAAAAAATTTATTTTAACGCATAGCAATTCAATGGATAAAATAAGTAAGGTACATGAAACTGTAACAGTATAATAAAAAAAAATGTTCAAATTTTAAAAAATGTGGTTATCTGTGGAAAATGTGGAAAATCTGTAAGATGTGCGATGTATATTCATGCACACCCTGCTTTTCAATTTATCATAAATAAGTTAGAATCTTATACTAAGTTTTTGGATTATTGATTATAAAAGTTTTTATAATAAAAAAATTATTAAATATAAATAACATTTGAAAGATTTGCAAAAATTAAAAAAAAATGAAGAAGCTTTCTTTATTGCGTTTATCTCCTCGTGGTGAAAGCCGGGCAACGACACATAATATATGTCAACCAAGAAACGTCACCCATAACCTCCCAATTTATAATTTCATGAAAATTGAACCATTTTTTGACATTTTTAGCAGCCATATTGGATCCGCCATCTTGAATTTTGCAAATCTTATACAAGAATCATAATAAGCGACTCGAAAAACCTCCCTTCAAGAATTTTCATCAAAATTGATCATTTTTTTGAAATTTTTGGCAGCCATATTGTAACCGCCATCTTGAATTTAAAAAATCTGATAACATATTCGTAATCAGCAATCCAACAAACCCCTCGACAAAATTTTTTATGAAAATTGAAAATTTTCCGAAACTTTCGGAAACCATATTGGATCTGACAACATGAATGTTGAAAATCTGAATAAATAAGGTAAAGTCTTATACTAAGTTTTTGGATTATTGATTATAAAAGGTTTTATTATAAAAAAATTTTAATTTAAAAAAATAAAAAAAAAAGAAGAGACATTGTGCATTGCATTCACCTCCTCGTGTTGAAAGCTGGACAACGACATATAGTATATGGCGGCTAAGAAAGGAGACCCATAACCTCCAAATTCATATTTTCATGAAAATTGAACAATTTTTGAAATTTTCGGCAGCCATATTAGATCCGCCATATTGAATTTTGGAAATCTGATATCTGATTCGTAATCAGTGACCCAAAAAAAATCTATATGAACTTTCATGAAAATTGAACCATTTTTTGACATTTTTTGGAAGCCATATTATATTAATAAATAATTTTATATTAAATATTATAAATACCATCTTGCACTAATTTTTAATAATATTGAAAAAAATTGTTAGTGCAGGAAAAAGTACCGTAAAAAAAAATTGGAATTTAAGCCGCCATATTGGATGTCGCTATGTTTAATATGAAAAAACCTGCCACTAAATTTTGAAGGTTAGAGTTCATGGACACTTTTAATGTAAAAATCAACAAAATCTACCGATAATTTCGATCCGAAAATTACAAATGAAACCTTTTTTTTTCATTTGACAATTCGTGTTTTTTGTTGAATAGACAAATATATCTTTTTAAATATTGACAATTTATTTTACATTGACACTATAACCAACAAAACTATTGAATATGAATAAGGTACTTTAATATTTTTGAGTTTTTCTTTTAAATCCCAACTATTTTTTACAAACGTTTGATTTTTTTATGATACTGGTTTTAAACAATTTTTAAATTTTATATTAAAATTTTTAATTTTAAATCAGGTTTGTGAGCCTTTGGAGATGTGCTTTCATTTATCAATCTCTTTTTTCCTCATCTGATAGCAATGTCACTACATTTTTGTTCAAGAATTAGAACCATGCTAGTTCTTATCTTTTTTATAGAGAATCTTATTTTTAATAAATATTTAACTGTTTTTGTATAATGATTGCGGTTTGCAGCTTCTGTTATATTACCCTTATCGACTTTAAGGAAAATGAAATCGTTGTTTTCGTTTTGAAATTTTTGAATGGGCTCTAAAATGCTACTTTTGTTATCATACTTATTTAATAAATTATAATTTAAAATTAATAAAGTTGTAATTTTAATTATGTTATTTATTAGAATTTTGTTAACATTAAAACGAATGCCATGTTTATTGCCTAAAACTAAAGTTTCTGCAATTTCATTTGGGATTTCTGTATTAGATAAATTTTAAAAGCAATTTTGTAATCTAAATTCAGTAAAAACTTTCTGTAACTCT
Source organism: Druon quercuslanigerum (assembly GCA_010014905.2). NCBI lineage: Eukaryota > Metazoa > Arthropoda > Insecta > Hymenoptera > Cynipidae > Druon > Druon quercuslanigerum. Next base: position 11,704 of record JAAAKG020036365.1, read on the forward strand.
AAATTTCTTTTTTTCAACAACTCAAACATTTGTAGGCATTTATTTCTCTTTTGGTACTTTAATTTGTTTTAATTAAATTCTTGTGAATGAAAAAAGGTTCAAATTGAAATGTCTTTTACAACGTTGGATCATTTGTATTTTAAATTATTTGATAGGTGTTCCTAATTTTTTATGTTTCTAAGTTATTTATTTTATAATTTAAACTTCTTTTTTAAATTTGTTTTTTTAAATTTTGGTAATAATTTATAATTTAAATTATGTAAATTACATTTAATAGTTTGATGTTGAATACGTACTGGAATCAGGGCTTTTCTTCTACATTTTTAACATCCCCAAGATTTAATTTAAATATCCCATGAAATTATTAAAAATGAGTTATAAAAAATAACAACCTTTTTTAAATTCCTTAAATAGGATTTATTTATCATTTTTAATAATATTCCATCTCTTTTCAGTTTCTTTAAAAACCAAATATTTGTAAATATTGATGACACATCAAGTGAAAGAAGAACATATTTATGACTATTTTATTTTTAACTACCGATTTGTTAAAAAAGATATTGGTTTAGGTAAGACATCGTAGCGAATAATTTACTTAAAAAATTTTGTTTGTAACCTTGAAATTCCCAGACTATTGTGAAATCTCTCCATAATATAATTATAACTAACAGTTTTTATAATCATGAAAACTATCACAACAAGGAGTCTTTGGAAAAACATTTTAAGTTGACTCCGCAAAAATAATGCCTATTCATAAAAAAAATTTTGAACTGTGAAATGGTTAGTAATAATTATTTAAATAATTCTTCGAAACCAGCTATTTTTAACTAATTATAAGCGCACCTTATTACATGTCAAATTTCTTACAAAAATGATAAATTTAAAATAGATAATCATTGCGAATCAGAAATCATTAAAAACCTTGTTTGTTTACTCGGACCTACTGTATATTATGAATTAGTTATTATATAGTGTTTAGAACCTGTTTTAATCAATTTTAAAATCTTGAAAGAAATGGTATCACTAAGAACATAGACATAAGAAAACATAAATTTTAGAACATTAAAAGAACATTAAAATCAGTTATGAATTGTAATCGCATTCAAAATTAAATTATTTTCCAATACACGAATTTTTAAGGAAAATTAAAATTAAAAAATTAGGAAGAGAATTTAGAATAAATAGGCGTTTTTATCCAAGTAGCTCAACTTTTAAAGAAGCAGCGGAATTTTCAACTAAAAAAGATAAATTTTAACCAAAAAGTTACATAATGATATAATAGTTACATTTTTAGTGGAAGCTATAACAATTTTAAAAATCGATATTATCACAAAATTGATATATTTTTAATAAAAGAGACGAATTTTCAACTAAAATAATGCATCATAAAAAAAAAAGTTTTGAACCAAAGGGCTCAACCTAAAATATGACTTTTTAACTAAAAAACTGATTTTCTTAAATATAAAATAAATACATTTTTAACCAGGGAGTGAATCTTAAGAAATAGAAATAACGAACAAACTATTTTTAATTTGAATTAAGTAGTTAGATTTTAAATAAAAAAACATCATTTTATAACAAAATACGTAATTTAACAACAATATTGTTAAATTATGAAACCAACAGGACGAATGATCTGCAAAACGTTTGAATTTTTATCCCAGATGATTAATTTTTGACCCAAAAAAAAAAATTTTTAACAAAATATGTAAATTTTTAACTAGAAAAAGTTCAGTTTTTAAACAAATAGGTAAATTCTTTAAAAGATATAATGGATCAATTTTCACCCCAAAAATATAATTTTTCACCAAAATATTAGTTTTGCACTAAAAAACTTAATTTTTGCAAAAAAGTTAATTTTCTACCCAATCTTTGAATTTGTTTATAAAATTGTTAAATCCTCAACCAAATCGGCTTAATGTAGAATCAGACGGTTGACTTTTTAACCAAAAGGGGTGAATTTTAATTCAAGGAGAGTAATTTTCGACGGAAAAATACACATTTAAAAAAAATCAATTTTCAACTAGAAAAGATAATTTTTCAATTAAAAAAATCTTTATCTTTAATCGCAAATGTAATAGTTAAATTTTTGTGCTACAAAATAAATTTCTATAAAAAAAGCGATTCTTAAATAAAATTATTTCATGTTCATTGAAAGAGATTAATTTTTAAATAAAATTATAAATTATAAAACGAATTTTCAAATAAAAAATGAAGTTTCAATTAAGTAGCAGAATTTACAAATAAAAAGATTAGTTTCGAAACAAATAGTTCAATTTTTAATAAAAGAGATAAAATTTTCAGCAAAAAGATAAATGTTCTACCAAAAATACCAGCTTTTACCAAAACAAAAATCTTCTATAAAACGGTTCTATTTTCAAGTTAAAAATATAATTTTTGATGAAAAAAGTAATTTTCTAGCTAACTGGTAAATATTTAAGAAAAGAGTTTAATTTCTATTCAATTTATATTCAAAAATGATGAATATTCAATAATTGATTTTTTTTTTACGGAAAAAGATGAATCTTTAACCCAATATGTGCATTTTAAACTAAAAAAGAATAATTTTTAGTAAAAGATAATAATTTTTAACAAAAAATAAAATAATTAGATTGTCAGTTAAAACAATTTCTTTAAAAAAAGAATATTGAATAAAATGATGGCATTTTGAAAAAGAGATGATTTTTCAAATAAAGTGACGTATTAAAAAAAAGAGTTTAACCCAAAAGATGATTTTTTAACCCAGCAGATTATTTTTTTTTAATGTTATAGTTAAATATTCAAAAAAAAAAGATGTAAATCTAAAACTAAAAAATAAATTTTTAACCAAGCTGTTCAACTTTCAACTAAAAAGCTGAATTTTTGACCAAAAAGACGACTTTTTAACATAAAAGCTTGATTTTCAACAAAACAATAAAAATTTTAATCAAATACCAGATTTTGCAATCGAACGAGATGAATTTCAAATCAAAATATTATTGTACACTTTTTAAATAAAAGTAGTAGATTTTTCTTTTTATACTTAACCATTAGTGTTTTACCGTAGATATTGCAGTGGGTGCAAGTACAGAATTACATATTGCCTTTTTAGTTTTATTATTATTATTAGTTATTAGTAATATTAGTAATATTAGGAATATTATTAGTTGTTATTAGTTATTATTATTATTATTATTATTAGGTCAGAAAATATTTATACATCTGCATTTAAACAAAGAATGAGATAAAGGGGCAAAAGGCTATCTTTCCTAATAACAGAAAAAAAAGAACAATCTAGGGTCTCATTCACACATTTAAATCACTAATTCCTGGTTCTGCATTATCGATCAGACAATCATCATTAATTCTTTCAACATGCTCAAACCATCTTAAGAACTTTCTTTCACAGTTGCCAAACAGTGTCCTCCCTACAACAAAAGTTTAGAGAATTTTTCATTACGGGCTTTATCCATTATCGTTTTACCGCAGACATTGCTCATGAATTTCATTCAAATCGTGAATGTTCTATTATCCTACTCTTGGTAGGTTCAGAACTCGTCAGTGGACAGCGTAATTCTATGCTATCTCCATCTTATATCAAAGTTGCTACAATTTGTTAGTAGTTAATCACATATTTCCATGTATTCATCTAACAATTCCTCAAAATCTTCAAATTATATAACAAATTTCTTTCACACTTTTCAACCAGTGTCTTCTCTAGACCCCAATCTTGGATTCTATTATCACTGACTTTGCCCATTAGTCTTTTACAGCAGAAATTGCGCATCAATTTCATCCCTACCGCGATAGTTGTTCTCTTATCCTATTATTGGTTAGGAAAGATCTCGCTAGCATACAGCAGAGTGGTGAAGCATATAATTACATATTGCCATTTTAGCTTTATTTGTTGTATTGTTCCACCTTGTAATAACCCAAAGTAATCGTATGCTATTTCGATCTGACATTTGTAATCATGGACTTTATCCATTAGCGTTTTACCGTAAACACTACGTAGGAATTTCATTCTAATCGCGAACGCTTTTCTCTTATACTGTTCTTGCTAGCTTTAGATCTCGCCAGCGTACAGCAGAGTGTGTGTAAGTACAGAATGATATTTTGCTATTTTATTTTTATTTCTTATAGTTTTACTTCTGTTGATAATCCAGAGTAATCTCATACTTTTTTCATTTAAATTTTCTCACCACTGACCTTATCCATTAGTGTTTTACCGCACACATTGCGACGGAATTTTGTCCCAACCGTGATCATTTTTCTCTTTTCCTATTCTTGATAACTTCTGATCTTGCCAGCGTACACTACACTGGAAGCAAGTACAGAATTACAGATTGCCATTTTAGTTTTATTTGTCGTATTGTTCCTCCTGGTAATAATCCAGAGTAATCTTAAGCTACCTTGATCTGATATCTCTCATCATTGACTTTATATAACGTTTTCAAAGAGATGTAAACTACGTTATTAAGAAGAAACGTTGAAATTTTTAAAGAAAACAAGAAACAACCAAGGAGAAGCAGACAAGTACTTTTTCCCAATTATTGGCATTTTTCTTAAAGATCTCAATCGTATTTTAATAAGAAGAAAAAAAATTCACACGTTGTTTATTTTCCTAGTTTTTAAAATTGAAGAAGTAGAAGAAAACATTATCTATTTGTGTTTTACCGCTGATATTGCGAAGAAATTTGATCCTAACCGTGATCATTGTTCTCTTTTCCTACTTTTGATAATTTCGGATTTTTCCAGCATACAGCACAGTGGGTAAAGTATAAAATTACATTTTGCCATTTCATTTTTATTTGTTCTATTGTTCCTCTTAGTAATAATCGAGAGTAATCCTATGCTATCTTGATGTGATATCTCTAAACACTGACATTATCCATTAGAGTTTTACCATAAACATTACTTAGGGATTGATTTTTGTTATTTTAGTTTTAGTTTTATTTGTTATAGTTTAACTTCTATTGATAATCCAGAGTAATCTCATACTATTTTGATTTAAATTTTTTCACTACTGACCTTATCCATTAGTGTCTTACCGCATACATAGCCACGGAATTTGATCCCAACCGTGATCATTCTTCTTTTTTCTTGTTCTTGACAATTTCAGTTCTCGCCAGCGTACAATAGAGTGGGAGCAAGTGCAGAATTACAGATTTCCATTTTAGTATTATTTTTCGTATTGTTCCTCCTGGTAATAATCTAGAATAATCCTATGCTATCTTGGGCTGATGTCTCTAATCATTTTTCTAAAAGATCTAAATCGTATTACAATAAACAAAATTTACACGTTGTTTATTTTCCTAGTTTGTGATATTGAAGAAGTAGAAGAAGACATTATAAATTAGTGTTTTACAGCAGAAATTGCGACGTTATTTTATCCTAACCGTGATTATTGTTCTCTTTTCCTATTCTTGATCATTTTTGAACTTGTCAGCGTAAAATAAAGTGGGAGCAAATACAGAATTACAGATTGCCATTTTAGTTTTATTATTTATATTGTACCTCCTGGTAATAGTCCAGAGTAATCCTATGCTATCTTGATCTGATATTTCTAATCTTTGAATTTATCAATTAGCGTTTTACCGTTAACATTACGTAAGAATTTCATCATAACCGCGATTTTTTTTTTTATACTGTTCTTGCTAGGTTCAGATCTTGCTGTCGTACAACACAGTGGATGCAAGTACAGAATGAAATTTTGCTATTTTAGTTTTAGTTTTATATTCTATAGTTTTTGTTCTGTTGATAAACCAGAGTAATCTCATACTATTTTGATTTAAATTTTCTCGCAACAAATATTATCCATTAGTGTTTTACCTCACACATTGCGTCAGAATTTTGTTCCAACCGTGATCAGTTTTTTCTCTACCCATTCCTAATAATTTTTAAACTTGCCAGCGTACAATAACGTGGGAGCAAGTACAGAATTAAAGATTGCCATTTTTGTTTTATTTGTCGTATTGTTCCTCCTGGCAATAATCTAGAGTAATCTTATGCTACCTTGATCTGATATCACGGACTTTATCCATTAGCGTTTTACCGTAAACATTACGTAGGAATTTTATCCCAACCGTGATATCTTTTCTCTTACACTGTTCTTTCTAGGTTCAGATCTCGCTGGCATATAGCACAGTGGATGCAAGTACAAAATGAAATTTTGTTATTTTAGTTTTAGTTTTATTTATTGTATTTTTACTTCTCCTGATAATCCAGAGTAGTCTCATACTATTTTGACATAAATTTTCTTACCATTGACCTTATCCATTAGTGTTTTACCGCAGACATTGCGACGGAATTTGATTTCAACATTGATCATTCTTCTCTTTTCCTATTTTTGATAATTTCAGATCTCGCTAGCGCACAATACAGTGGGAGCAAGTACAGAATTAAAGATTGCCATTTTTTTTTTATTTGTCGTATTTTGCCTTCTGGCAATAATCCAGAGGAATCCCACGCTATTTCCATTTGATATTAACTTTGCTATCATTCTTCAATAGTTGAGAATACATTTCCATGTATGCTAACTTTGACATTTTCTGTTGAATATCTGATCGAGAAGTTTTGATTAACACCAGGTATAAAGCTCTCATTCGAGATTTGTCGACGCAGTAAAATCCTTAAGTAAATCCGTTAGGAAAACAGAGACTCGCCAGGTTTCGATCGATTTGCTCGCACGTTTCGAGGGTTGTTGACTGAATCGTTGAGTCGGAAGAATCTACTCGGAATAAATAAAATAAAATCTCTTATAAAATCCTGTACGGCGTTCTCGACATGCATACATTTATGTATGAAAAGGGAAATGCCACTTTAAATTGCTTGCACGCTGCAAATCTAAAACGGGGATTGTGGTTGGCAAGCCTGCTGGAATAAACGTTTGTTCCCGAGTCACTGTTCAGATCTCTTCCCCAAAAGAAGTTTATTTACGCATTTGCATAGTGCCAGTTTCATGTCAGCTTTGGACTTACGTAAATTTTACTTCCAGATTCCTTTTTCTACCGACGTTAGCTACTTAATTTTGCATCTCATGGTATTCAGTTAAATCTAAACCTAAATCATTAACAGAGGGTTTCTTTAAAAAGGTAAAACACTATTGGATTTTAAAAAAATTTGGTCAAATAATTAAGTCTGACCCCGAGAAGAACTAGATTTGATGTTTCTAAGTTTGGTGACAACAATTTTCAAGTTGGAAAGATGAAAATAGTCAATGAATAATCTTTCTCTTTTAAGTAAAATTTTTATTCGCACCCTAACAAAAAATGGTTTTTGACATTTTGTGTATTCTTAAAATCTAAAGTATCATTCTCTCCTCAACAGAAATTCTGATATCGTAGCAATTGATCTAAATAAAAAAAATGAAGATATACATTATAATGGTTTGCCATCATAAACGCGAATACGTTTAAAAACGGATTTAAATTTATTTCAATTTTCCACTTTTTTGGGAGTTAAGATACAATCCAATTTTTTGTAAATTATATATTATTTTCAATTATACTCAATTAAAAATATATTTAATTTAATATATAAAATTATAATTACTGCTTGTAGTTTTTTAGCAAAAATTAGAAAAATT
>JAAAKG020036376.1:0-19269 GCA_010014905.2 Druon quercuslanigerum
GTCGAAATTCGCAAAGAGAGACTTTGTGCAGTGCCCTATATTTGGTCCTCCAAAAGATTTTGGTCCGAACGTTTTGCGAACGAGGACTGACGTTCTGCAATGTTGTCAGGAGGTTCGAAGGCAAAAAGGCTGTGTTTCAGAAAAAGACAAGGAGCCTTCGTTCGGAGACATTGCCGACGGAATCCGTTCAAAACTAATAGCATTAAGGAATGTCTCACAAATCTTCATAAAAAATACACGGCAGAACCAGAATCTCTACCACCAAAAGAACCAACGACGAGACAATGAGAAGAAGAAAATATAACGACAACGTCAACTAGCACCTGCGAGTGAACGAACATTAGGTGTGAGGCGACAGTACGAGCCATTGACAGGTTCTGATAAGTCTCGACAACGCTCGATCAGAGGGAGGGGGAGGGGAGAAGATGACCAGCGACCGGGGGGAAGGGGTCCAGTTTCAGTGTAGAGGTGGCACAGACGCTCGTGTGCTCGTAGACAGACATGACCCAGGGACCCAGGGAGCGCAATTTTGAGCCATTTCCCCCTCCATGAGGATTGGCAGGGGGTGACTGGCGACTCGGTACGGACCTCTAAGTACCCTCTAATGACTTTTCATCGTAAAGTCACCCTTTGAAGGCATCGGTATCGATTTTAGGCCCATTTTTGCAAAACCTTAAATTTTAGTGTTTTTTAATGGAATTTAGAGATTTCACCCTCAAAGAACAGACTGAAGGTATTATCCGATTTCAAAATTTCAAAGTGCGCTGAGTTTCGGATTGGTCTGGGCCACTTTTCCGCGCCCAGGCGTTTCCTGGACGCACAATGTTGGTTTTTCGCCCCAGCCTACCCCTTAACTCTCTTCGCTTTTCCCTTCCTACACTTCGCACTTCCTCTATATCCACCTTAGCATCAATTCTTTTTAGTATTTCTTCCACTCCTTCCTGCATCTCCTTCCCCTCTAATCTTATAACCATTTATCACCATGTTTCTTTTTCTTTCTTCCCTCTTTTTCTTTTCTAATTTTTATTCTATTGTTGTCAGTTTTTCCTTCACCGTATTCCCACTCTCGACCCCACCAAGATCCCCTCTACCTTTTCATTATTATCATTCTGCTTCTTTAGTTTTTGCTCCAATGAGTGCATCCTCTTTTCTAACTGTTCCCTAACTTCATCCCATTTTTTCATTTCTTTCAGTTCAGCCATTTCCCGCCTAATTTCTTTCCTTAATTCCTCTCCCCTTTTTTCCTGCTTTTCTTCATAAATGCCCATTACTTCTATCATGACTTCGCGAATTTCTTTCAGTCTTTCCTCTTCCCTCTGATCTTCGGTTTCATCTCCGTTTCCTTCAGCCCCCTTACTATTCTCACCCTTCTCTACAAAACTCCGCTTTTCCGGCGGCGATCACATTTCTGGATATTTTAAGTTAGAACCTAAATCGTCCTTCTCTTCACTGCTTCCCCTCTCCCCTCTCTTCCTTTTTATAAAAGCCTCAATCGATCCTCCGCTTATTGGTCTTAATCTCTCCTTTTTTATAGTTTTTCTTAAACTTCCCCCTTGCCTTCCTTTCTTTGATCTCTTTCTGTGCACTAAATACTTCCTGCTCTAGTCCGATTTTTCCTCGATGTTACTCTCTTCGCTATCCATGAATCTGATTTCAAACGTTCCCGCCCCCTGCCACTATCTATCGTCGCGTTCTGGTACTTGTCTTGTTTTTGTCCGTCTCTACCCAACCCTGCTACTGCTAACCCGATCAACCCAGTCCTCCCGCCGTGTCACAAATCTCAAACCAACCTAACCTCAACTTTCACACAAATCTCTCTCAATCCTCAAAAATATCATCCCCTTTTCAACTTCACAATTCCTCAAACAATCTCTTACATCCAAACCCTTCTATACACTACCACAATTCACTCACCTCAAATTTCGCCACAATTATCGAAACTCTCAGCAGCCACAATTCCCGCTACTTTACACTTTCGTACCCCAAATTAAAAAAATAGCGTTGTAGCTGCAATATTAACCGATTTACGCCATTATTTTTCCGTATATGTACAGATGCATCCACAATTCCTAAAATGCATACATAATTTTTAAACTGATTCGAATGCCTTCGAGATTTTTTTACATTTTTGGAAATTTTCAAAAAAATCTTAACAAAATTTTCGTATCCCTGCAAATATCTTAAGAAGGTTCTAAATTTCTGTCAAAATACTAAAAAATGTAAGTTTGCTGTTTTTTTAAAATGTTTGAAATTTGTAATGATTTTAACATCAACTAAAATCTTTTAGATTCTGTTTTGAATACATATTTCTAAAATCTAAACCATTTAAAACATTCTTAAAAACCTTATAATCGGTACCGAGTTCTTTTCTTAACGTTACCCACAGTTTTCAAATTTTGTAAACTAAGTTTTTTCAAGCTATTGTCAATTTTTTAATTTTTCATATTTCTTAAAAAGTGTGAAAAATCTACAAATTGTTTACTGTGGAAGCAAAATTTTAATAACATCATTATTTCCTAATATTAATATATAAATGGATATAATATTGAGAAATCATATGAAATTAAAATGTTCTCCTTTATTTAGAAACTTTGATTGGCAAAACTGATACAGTGCAGTAAATTCATAATATATATTGATAGACTTGCGTAACAGACAGTTATAACTTAAAAAGGCTTTTTGGAGTGACTTCAAAAACTCTTAAAAACTAAAAAAAATGTATCTGTGAGAATAAAAATCGAACACATTTGAAGGAGCACAAAAATCGGATTCATTTGATAAAAAAGCCAGCTTTACAAAGTCAATTTATTTTATTTTCAAACAAATTAAAAAAATATAAATTAAAAATAAACTATTTTTCCGTTCTCTAATTATCAATTAAATTATTTGAGCAAAATAAAATAATCTTAAGAATATTTTTAAATATTTTGAGTGTAGTTATAAACAATTTAATACGTCTACTTGCTGGGCATATAACTTTTTTTATTTTCAAATAATTGTTTCTCGTTATAATAACTCATAGGGGCATCCCCCAAGAGGGCGCACTTACCAGCACATGTTTTTCACAATATCTGAGATTGTCTTATTCTATCAGATCGGCATCCACGCAGCACAAAGATATGCGGAGCAAGAGACTACGCGTTCCGTATTCAGTACGTGATTGACTGCATAACATCTGGTAAGAATTTCAACGTCGGGGTCAGATTTCGCGCGCGAATGACAGCTCCACAATTACACGCTCATCAAGTCAAAGCTGATGACCATTAGACAGCACATTGTTAACAGAATAGGTGTACTATCTTACGCTAGGAGAAATCTATAGCGGAGGGAGAGGTTGGTCAGAGAGAATCAACAATTTTTCTATGACCTATCTCGACTATTCCGAGACTCGCCCACGCGAAAGGAGGTTGAGGCTTTTTGGAGGAAGTCGAGAAAGTCCAGAATCTACTGAATGCAGTGGCTGGTAGAAGGACGCACAGTGCTATTTCTAAAAAAGGCAACTTGTCTGAAACTAATGATTACAGGCAATAACTTATCTGAAACCGCTGTATAAGATCATCACATGCATCCTACATGATAGGATTGTTAAGGCAATCGGATATGTGTGCCGAGAAATGGACGAACGCGGCTCAAAGAAAGGCGTAACAGGATGTGGGGAGAAACTGCTGATCAATAGGTGAGTGTAAAGACGCATAATTCAATCAGCGTTACATACAGATGGCCTGGATTGACAACCGGAAAGCTTTCAACTTAACCTCCCATACACATGATGAAATGCAGACACCATAGGCCCTCTCCTATTTTGCCTCACGCTACTGACACTATCTCTCGCATTGCACTATTCGTAAGGGTACTTGTGTGGCACACCTGGATATCGAAAGCATCATGTCACTTGTGTACCACCTCTGTGCGTGGCCTATTCGGTCCTGCCTCAACGAAGGAAGCGAGCAGCAGACTGGCCGAGATACGATTAGTATCTCGGGAACCGATCAAGATTTTTAAAGTTTCTTTGGCTTAAATTGAAGAAGTACAAAATTTTATAGAATCTATAATTTTTTTTAAAAACTTATCAAGTTTTGTATTCTCTTCAGCAGATCAAAAAAAATCTGCTTGACATCACTAGACGTGGAATTTCATAGGCTTTCCAACTGTTTTTTTTTTAATGCCCCAGTATGTTTTTTCGTTGAGTTATCGTGGTTCAAAGCCAGCAGTGATATTTATCAGTGCTTGCGTCAATCGAGCTCGTAATTTCAGACGATAGTGTACATATATACATATTATATAGTAAAGTGACGAGCAGGAGTGAAAGAGCCGAGAGAGCAGCGCACGTATGTAGACCGTCGGCGCCGCGCAGGGAGACGGGCCTGGCCGTGTCAAGCCGCAGAGAGCCGACGAATTACGAAGATCTGCCGTCGTTGTTGACCGTCGTGTGCAGGCTGCCATCGCGAGTGTCGCCACGCAGCACCTGCTCTCACACCCGTACTGCCGCATTAGATGTTTCACTTGAAAAATGGGTATTTTTGAGCCAAATTTATTAATTATTTTTTCACAATCCTGTTTTCCGTCTCACAAGCAGAGTGAAGTATTAACATTTTTCTAATTTCTTTTAAACATTTTACTATAACCTGCGACTTCGTGCAACTTCTGTAAACGCAAAAATGGAAAGTACTACAACATAACATCTCTGAGCCTCAAAAAATCCATTTTTTATATATTTGATAAGGACAACACACGGGTTGTCAAAACGTCTTATTTGTATTCAGAGGGATCTCTCAGAATGATGTAATAAACAAAATTTTGGACCAAGAATCTGCGAATATACATCTTATTCTCTAATTACTACACCTTAATTACGACACCCTGGTCGAAAAAACACCATCTCCTACTTATTATCATTGGGAATTTCTTGGCTAAAAATGTGTCCACGGTATACTAAAGTTGAATGACACAGTCTTGACACGCCAAAATGAAAACCTTCGTGCCCGACATCAATCCGGGTGATTTAAAGTAAGCAAATGTTAGCTCATACGACTGATCCTGCACATTTCTGTGGAAGATACCGTGCATCCTCTTGTCGAGGAGCAACATTATTTATACAAAATAATTTCGTTGACAGCGACTCTTCCTACTTAGTTGAACTAGTTCAATTGGGTCTTTGGCGGTTAGATACCATACCTTACTAATCACGGTTTCATCCAATTCGTCACCTTTTACCGCATCTTGTGCCCACAACATGAATTACAAGAAATCAAAATAATATTTTATAAATATTAAAATATAATAAATAATGATTAAACAAACTATTTCAGTTTTCCGAAAACTTTCGAGCTATTAAGAGTAAAAAAATGTCAGTCAAATTCAAGACTTAACAAAAACAATTTTCCATCAGTTGTGAACTTATAGAACATCTTTTACAATTATGGATTATCCTGAGGGAATAGAGTTTAATACATTGTCCAGAAATAGGTTTAAAAAATTGCACCTTTGAAAAAGGAAAAATAACATACGATAATGTTATAAAAAAGTATTGATTTCAAGAACGCTATATAAATGAAGAAAAATGCCTGATTCTCTTCTCCGAAACGAAAGATAGGAAAATCAATAAGCACTTACGTGATATCCTGAACGCTAGTGTTTGACCCTGCCATGTCGAAGTCAATTGTTCTAGGTTGGTTGATGAACAACTTTATATTTTTGGGACCTTTATCCGCGGGTGCTTTGAATTTTAGAGAATGAACTTTAACGGCCTGGTTAAAAGTTATCGAAATGATGAGTTGATCGTCGCAATCACTTTCCAAGTAACCTCCGTCAGGTGTTAAACTTTGGACGAAGGAATGCTCGTCAGATTCGTTCAAACACTCACATTGTGCCTTTGTTATAAAGGTGCTCAAGTCCATCTACAAAGCAGAACGTCGGAACTTGAGTAAAAAATAAAAGACTCGCGACGAAATATTTCAAGCATAACCATTTTTAGTCTACAGCAAAAAAATTATTCTCATCCAAAAACCAAATCGGGTGAAAAATATGGAATCCGAAGTTTTTGTTGAGAGATTTGAAAAAGACAAAATCATTGGGTTTATTACTGTTTTTTATTTTTATTCAATGTCTTTCTTTGTTTCTTAGATAATATCCAGCGTTATGCCTATATAAAATTACACGCTTGTTTGTGTCTTAATCTTTCTAACAGTAAAGCAGCGATTATACTGGGAGCCGTTTTCATGTTCATAGACGGCAGTTGCTCCCAGAGGGAACCTGCGATGGCAATTACCATCTATAAAAATGATATCGGTAAATCACACCTACGTTTCGTGCCAAAAGAGGACACGAAATACCTAAATTCTCTTAAAAGCAAAATTACACGACTCTATAGAAAATGTACAAATTCATTGTTAAAAATAACAAGAAAAATATTATACGGAATATTGAACTGAAAATTGAAGTTCAATATTAATATTATTCTCATGGGAGTCGGTTTTATTTTCATATATGACAGTTGCTTCCAGTGGCAAACTGCGACGGCAACTGCCATCTATAAAAATAACACCGGTAAATCACACCTATGTTCCGTAAATTACATGACACAATATTGTTCCTGTAAAAATACTCGACATTTTTTAATAAATTGAACTTCAAAACGAACATGCGATGGAATAAAAGGTACCAAGTTGCTTGATTGAATATACTATTAACCAGGTTCAGAAAAACTCTGAAGGTGAAAATGGCTCAAATTTAAACTAGCGCAATCGTGCACTCTCGCTTTTAGGATTAGTTTATCTTAAGAAATGCATTCTAGTAAAATTTTTCAAGTTAAAAAAATCGTTCGGTTAAAATTTATCGAGTATCTCCCTTTTGGAACTTGTTCCAAAAATATAAAACCGCAAAAAGAACCAGCATGCCAAGCACGTGAATGTAGACATTGTCAGAAGAGCGTACATGTCCAGCAACAGATCCGTCGGAGTCGTCTCCATCACCACTTCCGTAGAATTGTTGAATTTTTGCCTCTAGTCCATTTGGGTCGGCTCCTTGGCACGTTCCTAATTTTGTCCGATTTCTGTAGAAAATGAAAGTCGGCATTGCACTTACTCCCTGCCCTGCTGCAGTATCGGCACATTTATCAACGTCGACTTTTAAAAATACTGCGTTCGGATACTTCGTTGAGAGTTGCTCAAATACTGGGGCAATTCGCTGACACGGTCCACACCTGAAAAGAACATTTGTGTAATTCAGTAAGTATTATTTTATTTATTTCTTATTATTTGTGTATGTTTTTATATATCTAAATCTTTTCTGTCAAAGGAGAACGACAGACGATAACCATTTTTTTTCTTCTCGAAAGCTCACCAGATACCTGTTTCAAATGGAATCTGAAACTTATTCTAGTATGTACCGCTCAGTTTATACTAGCATTACTCCAGAGTCAAAGGGAGATTCTCTTCTGCGGATGTTTAAAAGAGGCAAAACGTAGCCTTTTTGGGTATTTCTATTCACGAGGGTTCAGACGCAATTGAGTCGCAATGTTAAGACAAAATTATAGCTATGTTACTTTTTAATACGCAAAATACGGCTATTGTTCCGTTACCGTTAAGAAAGCGACTATCATCTCATTACGAATAAGCACTAGTTTATCGTTCCGCTTTGGATAAGAAATAGTCTGACTTCATTTAGCTAAATTTTCAGGAGGAATAAATAACCTATTATATGTCGGAACATTTACTACGAATTCAAGATATCACTATTTTGTATTGCAGTTTGTAAAGTAATTTAGGCTCCTACAACGAAATTTTGTGTTATGAAGTATATTGTACTGTTAAATAATACTGCATTTCCTTCTGTACAGAGAATGCCTTAAATTTAATAGAAAGATGTTCAATCCCATTAACACAATTTAAATGAGCGATTTTCAAATTAAAATGTGTTTTGCTCCTAGTCGCAAAGTCTTCAAAGACTTTGAACGATTCAGAATTATTAGCAAGTAAATAAACGACCGTTTAATGTGTGAAAGCATCCATAAATGTCACGAAGTACGTTTTATCATTTATTGCAGTGGGTGTAATTGGTCTATACACATATGAGTGAATAATAAATGAAGGTCTTGTGACCAACATCTATTGGAATTATTGCTTCTAATTTTTTATTATCAACAGACAAATTTCTTTTAATTTCAAGAAATGATGTATTTTCATCAATATTTGTTTGATTACACATCTTATTATTTACATTAAATTCAACACATATTAAATTATGCAATGAATTACTAGTAGGAATAGTTTTATCGCCCTTTTTAATTGTTACTTCTCCTGCATCGCTAAAAATAACCTTCATACTGGCCTCCTGGATGGGACGGACATATCGCAGATTGTATGGTACCGCAAGTGCTTACAAAACATTCTCTAATCTTCCTGAGAATCCTAGATTCGTAGTAAACTTTATGTTTCCTCTTTTGGTAGCGGCTATCGTTTCGTCATTCTTGGCTACTGAGATCTTAGCGGTATTTCCAAATCCGTCACAGCTATAAAAACATCTGATTGATTAATCAGATGTTCCTTTGCACCTGAGTCCCATAGAAACATTAACTTATCTTTGAAACTTTTCGGCTGATCATCTGGTAAAATTTCAACTTAAGTAATGAAGGCAAAGCTCGAATTGTCTTCTTGAGTTTAAAAGCTTTGAATTGTCTTTGGACATTCTTCGGTTTCTATTAATATTTTATAATAAAAACAATTTTTCTTCTCAGGATTGCTTCTACCAGTGTTCATATTTTTTAATGTTAATTTCACTGTAGTTTCCTTTCTTCTGACATGACGCATCCTTGTCTAACACCTTACATGATATCAAACCAGTTACTCAGTTTTTCAAGATTGTTCTTATTGCTTGTAGGAGCCATCCATTAACTCCATCCTCTTTTAGGATTCCCACAAGTTTTCTTCTATCAACCTTGTCAAGCGCTATTTCTAGACATAAATCCACTTTGGACATCCCGAATTTTTTCTTCTGTGATTTTTATTACTCCGCGAATAAGGGTTTTCGAATATATTTTACTTAGTGTACTTAATAAGCTAATCCCTCTTTGATTATTGTAGTGGCTTCTATCACCCATTCCGTTGTATATTGGTACGATAATCGCTTTTTCAGTTAGCTGGGACTTCTTCCATGTCGATAAATAAATTTATCAATTCGCACAAGCTATGAGATGTGTACTCGCCACCGTATTTAAGCATATTAGCGCTCATAATGTATACGTAGGAGCCTTACCGTTTTTTAAGTTCTTAATGATGCCCCTAACCTCATTGAAACAGACTTTTTCCAATTGAGTTTGCTATCGCATCGTGTTCTACATCGCAATTGTGGTGCCCTATTGCTTCATCTACCAATAATTCCCTAAAAGAGTCTCTCAAAGCATCTAGTATCCCATCTGTATCATATAGCATTTCTCAAGCTGATAAACTCTACTTTTATTTCCCTTCATCAATTTTTGAAACAGTTTTTCATTTTCTTCTGTTCTTGTTTTCTGATTTTTTATTTACTTTCCTTGACTAGCCGTTTAACTTTCCTCTTTTTGTGTCTGCAATCATTTCCAAGCCTTTTTCTCTCCTCGTCGCGAAGACCTGTGATGTCAAACGTTCTATTGTATGCTTCTTTCTTTTATTTTTAGGCTGCCTGAATTTCACCATTCCACCATGTATCAACAGACGTTCTTCATAAAACCGCAGTACCACACTTCAGTCGCTTTTCTAGCAATGACATCCTCGATTATAAGACGATGCGCTCTGTATATTTTTATTATCTATTAGCACCTTCCAAGTTGTCTCTTCTATCCGTTTGTCTCCTTCTGAAAATCTATTCGCACTTCTGGTTTATGTAAATTCTCAAACTTGATTCGTGTTTGTTTCGTTTTTTTTGGTTTTGTTTATTTTGTTTTTTTCCTTCTCCACCACTAAACTAAGTTTATTTTGAAAACTAGAAGGCAATGATCAGTATTGCATTCAGAACCCCTCATGACCCTCGTATCTTTGACTAAGTATCTAAGTCTTTTATCCGCAATAACGAAGTCAATTATACTGTTACCCTTATCATTTGTTATTCGATTCCCAAAATTACCTTACCCTTTCTGCATCCTGAACTTCGATGCCCACCCATCCATTCATATCTTCTAGCAAGATGATTTTTTCACCATGATCGCAAGTACTATTCTGAGATAAATAATATTCTGATTTCTACTTCCATTCTAACCCACAGCAATCTGAGTGATACATATCCTTGTTCTCTGAGATACTGTTACCCTCTTTCATTCATAATCAAACCAACTCCTTGACTACCATTTTGTTCAATATCTACACCTGACCATATTTCACATGCGTCTTTTAACACCCAGTTTTCTATGTTTCTACATTCGCATTCCTTTTTCTTTGTTTCATGTATACATAAACTATCAAGTTTCCCTACGTGCATATTTTCTCGTAATTTTCTTACGTTAAGATTATGCACCGCTCTAGCATTCCAAACACCTGGTCTCCATTCATCGCCTGATATTCGACCTTTACCGTGTGCATGCTTACCGTCCATCAAAGTTTCAGTGCATTCTCAGAATATTTTTTGTTTGAATTATTCATAGTTTAAATTGTAGGCCCAACTAGTATCTTTATGCGAAAAATTTATTTTCTGAGTCGAAATCATGTCCAAAATTAAGTATTTATTCGTCGTAGGGTGGAGAGTCTAGTTATAACGTCAGCACCACCAAACTTCGGTTAACGGGGAGGGGCGGAGGGGGTTGAGCCAAAAACGCGAGTCATAGCTAGTTGGTGTTTTATGGTGAGAATACTAACAATCGAATTTTTTAAAATATTGACTTATTTCATCCAAAATATTATAATCCGCTTCAATTCCAAAAATGTAATATAGGTGAGAAGATCACTTCAGACTTTTATATTATTCATATGCGATGTTGTTATCAACTATAATATGTATCCATTCACCTTATAGATAAATTGTCTGATGAGAATAGTGGTCGGAAATCGAAACGTCGCAATTAATAACTAATTTTTATGGAATAAAGCGTGGAAATCGTAAAAATAAAAAAATAAATTATTTTTCGATTCAAAATTAATAAGTATTGACTAAACTTTTATTAGTTTCATTCATTCATAATTACATCTATAATTTCTGGTAAACATATTCTTGAAGATTTTGATAAATGCGAAATTATAGAGAATTCTGTTTTTCACACATGGCACTATTGCAGTTCAAGTCCGTAAAAGAATCATATATTTCGTATATGACGTGACGTTATAGTGCAATACTATGATGTTTAATGCTTAAATAAGAATGTAAATAATTAAAAAGTAGCGAAAAATATGTCAAACAACGAGGAACATATTATATCTTGTAAAAGAGCAGAAGAATAGTTTGCACCGTCATGAGCGGAAAAGGTGAGTGCCTAACCCCAATTCTACCGGCGTATGCAACCGTTTTGTTCAATATTACTAATCATTAAAAATAATTAGACTTTAAAGCACTAAATAACTATTACTTTATACTGAATATATGTTATGTTTCTCAGTAGATGGTTATAAGTTTACCAAAACCACGTGGCATCACAGAAAGCGACTGCAATTGTTCTTATATTTTCACTTATACTTGGAAATTCCTACATATGGAATGTTTTCTTAAGGAGTATACATCAGAGCTCCAACTTCTTATGAAATACTTCTTATAAAATGCAATTACGAATTGTACAACTACCAAAAAATTGGTACTAGCTCTGCAGTAAAGTAGGCCAAATAGTTATTAGAATTTAAAACGATACATACGAGTTACTCGTTTTTAAAACGATATTTGCAAGTTATTCATTTTGATAACAATTGTGTGATCGAATTGTAAAGTAAGTTTGAAATTGGATAATTTTTTATTTAAAATTTTGTGAACTTAAAACCCTAAATTATTTAATATTAAATGTTTTAGACTTAACGTGGTCAACTAATGCGTGTCTGGAATTTAAAATTATTAAAAATTCTTTCACAGTTTCATTGATGTCGTTATTCAAAGGCGTAAAGTTATTGAAAAACTACAAAGCTAATAATAGTTGGGGTCGAAGGAGCTTAAAGAGTAGACGGAGAATAAGGTTTCGGCACACAGTTGTGGGGGAATGATGACTGACTTTAGACGCTTGGGCATCCGGTATGTATTCGGACGAATTTGATCCCTTTCGCGAGATTTTCTTGAAGCAAATGTTGGCTAAGGCGGTCTTTGGCAAATGCGGGATCCCAGATTCGCTAGGTTGGGTGCCGTTAGTTCGTAGGATTATTATAATCTCCAGACTCGCTGGCGTGGGGCAGAGAGAGAGTGAGAGAGAGAGAGAGAGAGAGAGAGAGAGAGAGAGAGAGAGAGAGAGAGAGAGAGTATTATAAAATGATTCAAATTAGGGGTGCCAGATCTTCTTGGTAAAGAACTGAGAGATGATGCGGGATCCCATATACTCAAGGTTGAGGACCAAGACCTAGTAA
The DNA here is from genome assembly GCA_010014905.2 of Druon quercuslanigerum. NCBI lineage: Eukaryota > Metazoa > Arthropoda > Insecta > Hymenoptera > Cynipidae > Druon > Druon quercuslanigerum. The sequence continues at coordinate 12,501 of JAAAKG020036376.1, forward strand.
GGTAATGTAATTTAGAAAATTAGAATCCCAGATCCTCTTAGTAGAAAGCCCCGAGATATTTCAAATTTGACAGATAGATTTTTCAGTATTTTCGTCTTTGATTTTGTTCCTTTGACAGACGGCTTATTTTTGTTATATTTGACTCTTTCGAGGATTTCTTCTCTTTTTTAAATAAATACTGCACTCTGTTGCACTATTTTTTTTTTAAACTGCAATTTCCGATCTTACTAAGGAATATACGCATGATACTGCAAGGTTCCTGGTATCGTTGATGCACTGACAAAGCTTGGTTTTAACATTTCTGAAGTTGGGGCATGAGCTACTACAAAAACCCAGCGTTTTTTTAAACTGCCTTTACAGCACTCTTAAATGCTGGATTTTTTCAGTAGCAAAGAAACTCATGCTGCAACTTTAGAAATGCTAAAACCAAGATTTGACGTTACAGCAACGTTACCAGGTTTCCAAAAAAAGGAGAATATCAAAAAATCTATCAGTCCAAAATAGAAACGTTAAAAAGTTGACATTTAGAAAAAAGAAAGGAGCAAAGAAAGACATTTTAAAATAGCTTTCAAATGCATTTAAGGCAATAGACAAATACACGTAATAACAATTTTCCCACTTTATGTTTGATTATGTTTGAAAAATACACTTAAATTTACTTCCTTAGTATTACATCCCTACAGTGACTGTAATGCAGGAATTGAAATACTATAATGACAGTCTCAAACCTATAAAACCCACAGGGCAGTTCTGTAAACCACAAATATGCATAATGGACATGATAAGTTAGTCCAAAGAAGTTACGCTGAGAGAGCGTCCCAGCGGTTAAGAGCACCGTCGATGCATTGCATTACTATTTATTTAATTTCTCGAAAACGAAAAAAACGGGTTTTTGTGCTGCAAGGTTTCGAAAGAAAACACCTTGATCTTTAATAATAGATTTAAAGCTATCACGATGATTCATTATGATAAAAAAGAGATATTTCGGGTTCCAATTGTCTACAAAACTACAATTTTTGCCGAAGTTTCTCGACAATGCCCGTGATTGGCCACAGCACCCCACCATGGATGTAGCTCGCACCTGATTGGCCAATCAAATCTTTTTTTTATATCCGGGAGAAAGGAAAACCAATTTAAGATTTTGATTGCTTCTCTATATTTTCTTGGGAAAATATTATGTTTTTATGATGACGTTCGTTTTGTCCAATAAAATGTTATATACCGTTTCGATATGATATGTAGTTTTTCTCTCTTCTTCTTTAGTAGGTTGTGTTGACTTACTTTTTAGTGAATTTTCTCATTGCTCTAACAATTTCTGTTTGTGTAATCGTTCTTTATTAGGATTTGTTTAACGTTTTTTAGTTCTTTTTGTAAGTTATCTTTATCTGTGATAAAAACAGTTCTGTATGCAACGGAGTTGATGACCGCTTGTTTTTGAGATGGGTGGTGTTCGTAGGAGGCATGTAGGTATCTGTTGGTGTGGGTGGGTTTTCTGTAACTTCATGGCCTAATGTGGTATCAGCTCTTTTGTGAACTAGTGCGTCCAAGAAAGGTAATTTTCCGTTTTGTTCAATTTCCATGGTGCAATGGATAGTAGAATATAATCGACTGATGAAATTGAAAAACTTATTTAGTTAATCTAGTCCATGTCGCCACAGGACAAGTGTCACCAACGTAACGAAACCAAAATTCCAGTTTAAGCTTAGATTGATTAAAGATTTTGGTTCCCACATCTTCCATACAGATATTGGCTATAACAGGTGAGATTGGAGATCCCATTGCTGCTCTTAAATTTTTTTATAGAATTAGTTGTTGAAAGAGAAATAAGTATTATTGAGACAGTGTTCTATCAAAGGTATGAACTCAATGAGGGAATTTGCAAATTATTTAATAATATCAATTGTATCAGAGATTGGTACTTTCGTAAAGAGAGATTTTTCGTCGTTACTCACAATGATGTTTTGGAGTTGAATTTGTATATGTTGTATCTTTTTGATAACGTCAAATGAGTTTTTAACGCGAGTGATACAGTTTCTTGTGAAAAGATTCGGTTCATTGGCGAGGAAGCGTGCTAGCTTGTAAGATCGTGAGTATATTGCGCTCACTATCAGCCTGAGTGAAATGTTGTTTTTGTGGATTTTTGGGAGTCCGTAAAATCTGGGAAAGACGGGATTACTAGGAATTACTTTAGATACTGTTTCGCTATCAAGTTTAGAGTCTCCCTTCTAAAAGACTCAGTAGGGCTTGAGCTCTCCTCTGATGATTCTGACAGCTATGTTGGCGGTAGCACTGCTACTAAAAGGGTTTCCAATGCCAGACAGACAGATAACGTAGAGGAAAGGAACTAAGAAGAACATCAAACCCGATAAATAATAATGGAGAGTATTTTAAAGATCTTGAAACGCTTCTCGCTTTCGCAAGACGGTGATAATGGTGAGCTGCGAGATGGTCAAACTGATCTCACAAATCCAACAACTGGCAAGCAAAAGCATCCGCGACAAACAGTAACCAGTGGAACATCAACTGTTCCTGATAAGGATGCTTTGGCTAGCGTTAGCTATTTTCAGCCAGATACTTCAACAGAACTAACGTGGGAAAGCATAAAGTGGGATACCACAATAAAAGAGGAATTGTTGTGTCTCTATTACGAATGTGCGAAGTTTGAAACGAAAATGGAAGAAAGATACAATTTAAGGACAAAATTTGCTGCTAAGTATCCTAATATAAAGAAAGTCGCACTATCGTGTTGATGATCCAAAACCACCATATCCTCCAGGACTGGATGGCCTTATTAAACTAGAAACAGAAGCATGGGTTCAGGAACCAAAAAGGCGATTGAAATGGACATACCAGATAAACAGATATGTTATTTTTATTTTTTGGCAGAAAAATGTGGATAAAGTGTGAGCAGAGAACCTCATAGACTCTACTTACTTAAATATCCAGAGACCGCGACAAGAATGAATAAGCAGAATCTGGCAAATAAAAAACGCTTAATATCTGTAAACCGATTGTTTTCAGCTGTTCTAATAGCTGAGATCAAAATGGCAGTGGAACAGCAGCTTCTTATTGAAGAACTCCCCTTGGAAGATATGCACAACGAAGACTTGATTGAAGCTAAAGGCATAGGTGCTAGGGATAGTGAATACCATTTACCGGTAGATAGAACCAAAACAAAGGAATTCTTTGTCCAAGGTGTGCATCACAAATGATCTGCATGCACTAATAGTACACGTAAACAGCAAGCTTTTACCTACGCATTTGTACGTAAGACAAACTGCGTTAGCGGCGCCAACTCTTTTGTATACTGTGCAGCTGTGGCAACTGTTAGAACGTTGGGCCGCAGAACTAGGCTTAAAAATGCAAAGTAAGGTGCGAATTGGGTCGACTACCTCAATATAAAAAAGGACATCCAACTAGAAAGCCGATAAACCATGTTACTAAAATCGTCTACCCTCGGTACATGGAGGCATTAACAGCATAAATATTGGATGATACTCAATTGGAAGACATGACTTAGTACTGGTCGGGTGTTTAGAGAAAAATGAACAGATGCAACCTGGACACTGCGTGGTTCAAACTGGATAAAGCAAGGGCAACCAATAGTCCTGAAATTCAGCTGAAAAAATCACAAATTTATATGTTTTAACGGTCTTGAAAAGGGCAAGTAATTGGAAAGCTCTGCGTAACATCATGCACAACTTCCGGTACAAGTATCTGACGAGTGTGCATCATGCGTTCGCAAGGTGGTTTCAGAAGATCATTGAACACCCAGATCTGATGCCAGGCTTTATGCTCCAGAGTACTACGTATATGTTCCCTAAGAAACCTGACGCTCAAAATCCATCTAAATTTAGACCGATAGCATGTCTTCCAACAATTTATAAATGTCTTACAGCTATCATCACAGATAAGGTATATTCTCATTGCGCCGAGAATGGCATCCTTACAGAAAAATAAAAAGGATGTTGTAAAAACTCGCGAGGCAGGAAAGATCTAGTCACTATAGACGCTGTTGCCCTGACTTAAGCTCTTAAACACTAAGAAACTAGCACATCACATAGATCGCTACACGCAAGCTTTTCCTTCGGTGCCGCATGACTATTTTCTTGAAGTCTTAAAACTTTACAAAATCTGCCCACATATCATTGACTTTCTAAGTCATGCGATATCTTCTGTACATGGATTACCAGAAGCTGTACGCATGCAGTTCAGACTAGATAAATGCAGAACAGTGCATTCAAACAGAAGGGAATTAGGGACCGCACAGTTAGCGAACTAGTTCGAAAATGACATCGACGCAATAGCTGGGGGCAAGTCATATAAATATATGAGTATTCTTGAATCTAAGGGTATTCAACATACGATAGTTAAGACAAGCCTAACGACTGACTTCACTACGAGACTCAGATTCATTATAAAGAGTTCTCTCAACTCGGTAAACAAAATTAGGGCAATGAACACCTATGCCATCCCTGTTCTCACGTACACCTTAGGACTCATCAAATGGTCTAACTCCGACTGAAAAGTTAAACAGAACCGTCGCGTGGAAATGACGAAGTACAGAATGCACAGTAAACGAGATGTTGCGCTTTACAGCACCATCTGTAAAGCGGATCTTGACTACACGCCCTTGAGCTTGTCCTCAGAGGAGACCTTGACGATCAGGGCAGAAGCCATAGAGGAATTAGAAATACATTGGAACTGAAAGCTTCCCACGGTGAGCACTCGAAAACGTTACATCAACATGAAGTGGATATCGAGGCATCCAATATTTGGCTGAGAAAGAATATTCTGTATCCAGAAACTGAAGGATTCGTTATTGCGATTCAGGACAGGGTTGTCAGCACCAAATATCATCACAAACACGTGTTACATAAAGACGTGGTTGATCTGTGTCGACTATGTGGAGGAATGCATCGAGGACATTATTCAGGGCTGTAGCGTAATGGCTCAGAGAGAATATACGCACAAACATAATGATGTAGCGGGCATTATACATCAATAAGTTGCCCTAAACGCACGACTCTTAACACAATGAATGTCTTTCTATAGATACATTTCAATGCCCGTTTTAGAAAACGAAGATTAAATCTTATATACTTATCCAAACGGATCTAAATCGATCATTACATCCGAGCCAATCGACCTGACACCGCGATGCGAGTTAAAAAGGTGGAAGAGTCTACATCATCCACATTCCTTATCCACCTAACCGAAATTCGCAGTCAACTTATACAACCAAAATCCGTAAGTATAGCGAGTTAAGACATGAAGTAAAGACCACATGGAGGAATGTGAAGCATGCATCTATTCATCATTCATTGGCAGTAGCTTAGAAGGCGGTTTCATTAAACACCTTTCGCAATGCAAGAAACTTTCTTGATCATCAGTAAGCAAGCGAATAGACCTGTGGAGTGGTAGATGACAGCTCTAAGAAAGCATCCAGAGGTGTATGTTGTCACCTCCAACGCTTTCGGCCGCTGGTTAAGTATGGCAGCGGTAACGAACGAGCTCCAAACTACATCATACTTGTAAATTTGTACCTACAACATCATCGCAGAAGGTTTTAAGCATTGTATTAAATTAACTTATACCATTCTCATCTCATCAGTCACTTGTCTTAGTCCATGGCACTCAAATTTAAAGACCCTTACCAAATCATTATTTAAACTCCCACTATAAGAAAGATTCTTAATTTTTATATAGACTTGAATAAACATACTTGAAATTAAAAAATGTTCAAGGAGAAAAAAAACAATTTAGAAAGCTTTTGCGATTCAACTATGTACCTTAAAATTTTTTAAATTTCTGATAAAAATTTTAAAAAATTATAAAACCACATTATAATCTAAATTATAATTTTAAAACAACTTCCAAATTTAACTGATAAAAAACTTACAAACTTTTAAATTAAAACTATTGAATATGAAAGGGTACACACATTAAAAAAATTAATAATTTAAACAAGCAATTTTGGAATTTAAAAGCTTCTAAATGTAGAAGCTTTTAAATCAAGAAACTTTTTAATTTAACTGACTTTTAATAATATTCATGGAAAAGTTAAATAAAAGCTTAGAAATTTTATATTTCTTGTAATTATCATTTATTGAAGAAAAAAATATGTTTTTGGTTCTTTTTCAGATTAAACATTTTGTATTATCATTTAGCATCATCAACTATTTGATATAAAGAATCCAACGATTTTTTCTTTCTTACACTAAAAAGAAAATAGAAAACAAAATGAAAATAATTTCCCCTTTTTAAAACAAAGTCCCCTATTTACCCGAGAATTGAACTGCTGAACCACCTATATAATAAACTGCCAAACTGGATGATGAATTTTTTCATTAATTTGTGGGTGTTGGATCTATGTTCTAACCTCAACATTTTTATAATATTAATATAATTAATGAATTAGTAGTCTTTCAGACTTTGAATCCTCGAGAGAGAGTTATTTAAAAAAGTGGTAAACATTATTATTATGTGGATAATGTACATTTATATTTAATGAAAAAGTTAAATGTAAAAGTTTCGATATTGAGATATTTTTAGGGCTAACTCAGACACAGAAATATTATTTAACTTATCCTTGAATATTATTAAAATTCTTCTACATTTATAAGTTTTTTAATTCTAAAATTGCGAGTTTAAAGAATTATTTGGTAAAGTATTTAGAGAAGGGATGGGGGGAGAGAAGGTGGACCAGAATAACAAGATTTAGATTGGGAAACAAGGTAAGAGAGGGGAGGTATTGGGAAAAGGAAGA
>JAAAKG020036387.1:0-19269 GCA_010014905.2 Druon quercuslanigerum
TAATTAAAACAAAATGATAAAATTTTTAATTAATTAATACAATTATTAGCAAGAAAAGATTAAGTTTTAAACTGAAACTTAGAACTTGACTTTTTAACCGAAAAGAAACCTACGATAATAAGAATTGAAATGATTTGTAGATTAAAGAATAATATTTCTAATTAATATTGAAGTTAATTTTTAATACTTTTTAAATATTAGGGTTGTTTAAAAAAATTATTCATATTTATATTAAATAACAATTTGAAATTTATTTTTATATTTCATGTAATTTATGTATGGCACCTTAAAAAAATTAAACGTTTAATGAATTGTACAAATTGGAGACATTCAGGCAAAATAATAAAAAAAGTGAACAGTTTTAAGTTTACAAGAATTAAATCTTTGGAAAGAATTTCTGCTTTGTTAATGCAAAATCTTTAAATGACACTCCACCAATGTAAGGTTAGCATCTCCCTAAAAAAAATTTGTGAAGCTTATTTTGATACCCACATGGAAATTTGTTTAAAAAAAAATCCATATAGCTAGAAAATACGTTCTTAAATAGTAAAATGTTCAAACTGCAGTGCATAAATTAAAAAAATTTAATACAAAAAATTACAATTAAGTAATTGAACAATTTTGATTCTTCAAGAAGTAAATCCTAAAAAAAAGTGTCTGCTTTATCAATTTAAAGTCATTAAATAACACTTCTCTGATCTAAGTTCACAACCTCTTAAAAGTAAATTTTTTATTTTCATACCCACATGGAAATTTGTTCGGAAAATGAGCCATCTGCTCTTTGCAATGCGGCTTTTATGCATTTAAAATGAGACTGCAGTGAGTACCTTCCTAAAAGTAAACTGAGTTTGTCTGCAGTAAGAGATTTCCATTTTTAATGAAACTTGCCGCGTAGCGTGCGAAAGTTTCAACCGAAACTCTTTTTTTTTTGCTTTCTTGTTTTTATATCGTCTGCAGTACGAATTCCATATCAGTGCAGTACTGAGTAAACCCCGCAAGGGAAGGGTAAAGTTCTCCTGCAATTACCGATGGGAGGCTGATGGGAGGGAGTCTTCTGAAAATCATCTACTCGAGAAAACCGGTCACGTAGTTGGACAGTCAATCGCTGCCAACCTCTCGTCGCCTTCCCAGGACAGTTCTTCTATCCTGCCTTCAGTAGCTGTATTGAGAACGGATTAGAGACAGAGTCCATTAAGAGACGTTTCGATCGACCTTTCCACGTACCAAAGACAAGTCTTTGCACTTTTTCCTCATGATGTGAGGATCGATGTACGAGCAAGATCGTGCACTCGATTCGAGTTGTGCGCAAACCTGGAAATGATCAGATGAGTCTCCGACAGGTAGTCCAGTTGCACCGGTTTCAAGCACATCTGACACAAGAAATAGGAGACGAACAAGCTTCAGGAAATTCCACTGAAAAATTCCCACTCGAAATGGAACGGAAGCCGCTTGATTTTTCTTTGCGGGATGATTGCATTGTACCATTCAGGATCATCCGTTAATCATGTGAAGATTCCTTTTTAAATTTTTACAAGACACAGTTATAAGAGAAAAAACTTGCCAATGAGCTGCAACAAAAAGAAGCGAAATAGAGAAATAAAACAAAAAACTAAAGTTTTAAAATGAGAGGGTCAGAAAATAATGTGCAATATTGTCCTAAACGATAAGAAAATAGAACAAGTCAATCTTCTTCTAAAAAAAGAAAAAGAAAAAAGATTGAATCTGCCGTAAGAACCTTTAACTAACCCACGTACCTTCATTGTCTCCATCTGACATCCTCATTTCGGTTATTAAAATAAGATATCAGTAGTTAAAGTAAGTCAAGATAAGGCAGAACAAACCTGGAAATGATCAGATGAGTCTTCGACAGGTATTACACTGACAAATTCCACTCGAAATGGGATGGGAACCGTTTGATTTTTCTTTGCAGGATGATTACATTGTACCATTAAGGACTATCCGTTAATCATGTGACGATTCCTTTTAAAATTTTTAGATGACGCCCCTTATAAGAGAAAAAACTTGGGTATTGGAATCAATTTTTGATTCCCAGTGAGCTGCAACAAAAAGAAGCGAAATAGCTAAATATAGAAATGAAACAAAAAATTAAAGTTTTTAAATGAGAGGGTCAGAAAATAATGTACAATATTGTCCTAAACGATGAGAAAATAGAACAAGTCAATATTCTTCTAAAAAAAGAAAAAGAAAAAAGATTTACTTTACCATAAAAACCTTATCATCTGCGAACGCTAACCCACGTACCTTCACTGTCCCGACCTGGCATCCCTATTTCGGTTATTTATATGAGATATCAGCAGTTAAAGTAAGTCAAGATAAGGCAGAACAAACCTGGAAATGATCAGATGAGTCTTCGACAGGTATTACACTGACAAATTCCACTCGAAATGGGATGGGAACCGTTTGATTTTTCTTTGCAGGATGATTACATTGTACCATTAAGGACTATCCGTTAATCATGTGACGATTCCTTTTAAAATTTTTAGATGACGCCCCTTATAAGAGAAAAAACTTGGGTATTGGAATCAATTTTTGATTCCCAGTGAGCTGCAACAAAAAGAAGCGAAATAGCTAAATATAGAAATGAAACAAAAAATTAAAGTTTTTAAATGAGAGGGTCAGAAAATAATGTACAATATTGTCCTAAACGATGAGAAAATAGAACAAGTCAATATTCTTCTAAAAAAAGAAAAAGAAAAAAGATTTACTTTACCATAAAAACCTTATCATCTGCGAACGCTAACCCACGTACCTTCACTGTCCCGACCTGGCATCCCTATTTCGGTTATTTATATGAGATATCAGCAGTTAAAGTAAGTCAAGATAAGGCAGAAAGAACTGGAAATGATCAGATGAGTCTCCGACAGATATTCCACTGTAAAATTCCACTCGAAATGGGATGGAAACCGCTTGATTTTTCTTTGCGGGATGATTACATTGTACCATTAAGGTACAAACTTGGGCATTGGAACCAATTTTTGGTTCCCAATGAGTTGCAACAAAAAGAAGCGAAATAGCGAAATATAGAAATAAAACAGAAAATTAAATTGTTTAAATGAGAGGATCAGAAAATAATGTGCAATATTGTCCTAAACGATGAGAAAATAGAACAAGTCAATCTTCTTCTAAACAAAGAAAAAGAAAAAAGATTGACTCTGCCATAAGAACCTTATCATTTGTGAACGCTAACCCACGTACCTCCACTGTCCCGATCTGACATTCTTATTTCGGTTATTTGTATGATATATCAGTAGATATCAACTAAATAGTTGATTTTTTAAAATAAAAAAGATCGATTTTTAACAAAAAATGGAATAGTTAAATTTTTATTGAAGGGAATTAATTTAAAAAAAAATTAATTTTCTACAAAAACGTTTAATTTTGCATCAAGTTGTTGAATTTTTTTATCAAAAAAGATGGATTCTCAACAAAATATATAAGTTTTTAAGCAAAGAGGATAATTTTTAAATAAAAAGATTCATTTCATACCAGAAAACGAGGTCTTTTCAATAAAAAAGCAAATTTCTACAAAATTGTTAAAATTTTGAAAGAAAAAGATGAATTTTAAATACTGAAGTATAATTTTCTACCAAAAAAGATTAATTATCAACGAAATACATAAATATTTAACCAAATAGTTGTATTTTTAAACTATAAATATAAATAAATGGTCATTTTCTAAAAAATAGTTAAATTTTGTGCCAAGTAGTTAAAGTTTTAACCAAAAATATAAAGTTTCAACATACATGAGTAATTTTTGAAATTAATATTTATAAAACAATGCAAAATTGTATCATCTTCAAGAAAATAATTTAATTTTGAATCAAATAATAAAATTTTGTAATAAAATAGAGAGAGCCTTAACCGTCTAGGATATCAAATAAGTCTGATTTGAAAAAATTTAAGGAATTTTTAAATAATTAAAAAAAACGTTTTCGAACGATTTGTAGATATATTTAGGAATTAAGTACTATTTCCATTGAATATAAAGGAATTTAATTTATTCTGTTAAATCTGATTTCATCAGATTTGACGGAATTTTAAAAGAATTTTGGATATTACAAAGGATTTGAAGGAATTTTCAGAAATCTTAAAAGATTTCAAAATAATTTTAAAAATGTAGAGGGCTTCCCGGGCATTTGAAAGATTTTAAGGGATTTTCACGGATTTGAGAGGATTATGAGGAATTTTTATGGAAACTGTAAGACTCGAAATTTTAGTAATGATGAGCTAACCCACGTACCCTTACTGTTCCGAGACCTAAATATTCTTTGTTGAAGAGGTCCATTCTTAGAAATTTGTCCATGAATATAATAAATACAGAATGTATTTTTTAAGGCTGTACAATTTTATTTTAACTCCTTGAACTTAAAAGCGAATAGTTTTGGAATACATGCAATTAAATTAAAACACTGTATCAAATTAAAACCGGTAGAACAAGTTAGGAAATGCTGTTTTTTGCAATAAATTAGATAAAATTTTCAATGTTTATTCTTTTTGGACAAGCATCAAGCTGCTCACTTCCGAAATGATGTACTTTCACACAAAAATAAACGTTCACTTGAAAAAAAGGTCCTAATTTGAGTCAAACGTAATCAATGAATACTATTTCACTTTATTGGAAAATCTTCTAACTTTTTCGTGACATTAATTGTGACAGATTTTTTTTTATTATTGATTCTAAAATTAAAAATAATAATTGAATTAATGTGAATATTTTTCTATGTTTCAGGTAAGTTTCTGATGCTGATACTATATACACATAAGAATAATGCTGTAGTGGTAAGAATATTATTATTATTATTATTATTATTATTTTTATTATTATAACATTAAGTTATATCCCTTTTCAGGTTAGCGTGACTCACTGAGTGAGCAAGGGAGTAATTTGGTTAAGTAATTCTTTGCCATTTTCGACAAAGAAGGTGTGGATCTCGGGACAGCAAGGGTACATGGGTTATCGTTTGTAAATGATAAGATTGTTATATCAAACTAAATGTAAGGCTTGCAAAGAATGTTGAAAAAACTAAACACAAGCGTGAAGAACATGGGTCTCAAAAATTAACGTAAATAAAACAGAAAATTAAATTGTTTAAATGAGAGGATCAGAAAATAATGTGCAATATTGTTCTAAACGATGAGAAAATAGAACGAGTCAATCTTCTTCTAAAAAAAGAAAAAGAAAAGTATCGACTCTGCCATAAGAACCTTATCATATGCGAACGCTAACCCACGTACCTTCACTGTCTCGATCTGACATCCTTATTTCGGTTATTAAAATGAGATATCAGTAGTTAAAGTAAGTCAAGATAAGGCAGAACATAGATTAAGTGTTTGCGGAGTTTGGAGGTGCTATTGGCTAAACTAGACGCAAAACAGAGCCCCACAAGAGACGTTGCGCGAATACGCGAGCAATTACTCTAATTTCGTGGTAGCAAAAGTTTAAACACACCACACCACGGAGTCACCGAGAACTGACTGCTTTCCCCCAAGGGGGAATTAAGTAGCAAGGAGGACCTCATTCAGGGCGGAGAGGCAAATCAGGAAATTAAGCGAGTCGCGGTTTTGTCATCGCCATGTCGCGCAATCTACTTTACGTTTTTCAGTAAAGTGATTTAAGAAATTAACCACACTAACATCTTTTCGTTTTTTTACATTAAATATTAAAAATTATACAATATTAGACACCTGATTAAAAATAAAAATGATACAATAATAGACTCCTGATTCGAATTTGTCCAAATTTGACTGGTTAAATTAATGAAGCTTGCCTTGACTGAATGATCAGTAATTTCTACTGGCGAAACAGTCGTTTTAATAGTGAAATCAGTCAGTATTGCTGCCTGAATCGAACAGATGCTGGAAATTGGTGAGCCGGATTTTTTCGGTAGATTCAGACACTTTGTTTATTTAATGATTAAATTTAAAAATAACTGACTGATTAAACCATTGAAAGTTATGGATTAGGTCAATCAAAATAACTGATTTAATTTGCGCAAGGTATTGGTTATATCATTAAAAATGACTGATTCAACCTGTTAAAGTTACTGATTGAGTCATTTAAAATAACTGATTTAATCAATGGAAGTTACACTTTGAATATTTCTAAATTACTTTATTTTTTTTTTATTATGGTACAAAATGATTCTTCTTGATTTAAAATTATCCATATTTTTGGCTGAATTCAACTTTTTGAATTTAAAATAAAAATATTTTGTTGTCGAAATATCAACTATCTTGACTGAAAGTTGAACTACTTTGTTAAAAACTTATTTCTTTGGTTAAAGATTCACCATTTTAGTTTAAAACTCGGTTTTGTGTGTGTGCGAAAATACATTTTTTTTATACTGGAAAGGTAACTATGCAATTTTTGTTTGAAAAATTATCTTTTTTTTAATTGAAAATTAATTTCTTTTATATTTTTACAATGTCATTTTTGGTTCCAAATTGATATTTGTTTGGTAAAAATGAACTATTGGACTGAGAATTAAAGTATTTTGTTGAAAATTAGATTTTTTTGTTTTAATTGCATTTTTTTCTTTAAAATTAAAGTATTTCTCAAACAAAATATAAAATGTTTTTGTGTAATAACTAAAATCTCTTTTGGTTGTATTATCAAATGTTATTTTTATTAAAAATTGAAATTTTTTGTTTCAAGTATTAGCTATTACATTTTTAGTTTGGAGAATTCAAATTTTTTATTGAATATTTTACTGCGTAGCGTAGCTTAACTTTTTTGCTGCAATTTTTTTAAATTTAACTATTTAAAAAAAAATTGTATTATTGAAAATTTTTCTATTTGGTTGAAAAATTATCTTTTTTAGTAGAAAAATAATCTTCTTGGTTGAAACTTGATCTGTTTGTTTAAACATTTACCTATCACGCTGAAAATGAAATTAATTTGGGTGAAAACTAATTTTTTGAACTCAAAATTTAACTATTCTGTTTCAATTTGGCAATTCAACTATTTGAATTAAATATTGTTGTTATTAAAAAATTAATTTTTCAACTAAAAAAATAATTATTCTGTTTCAAGTTGCAAATTCAACGATTCGGGTGAAAAATTGTTTTTTATTGCTAAAAATAAATTTTTAACGGAAAATTTAACTATTATCTTTCATTTTGGAAATTCAACTATTCGATTAAAATTTTGTTGTTATTAAAAAATTAATCTTTCAACTAAAAATTTAATTATTCTATTTCAAGTTGCAAATTTAATTATTCGGTTGCTAAATTGTTTTTTCTTATTAAAAATCAATTTTTAACGGAAAATTTAATTATTCTAATTTTGGTTAAAAAATTAATTCATTTTTTGCAGAAAATTCATCTTTTTGTTAGAAAGTTGAACTGTTTTATCAAAATTCATTTTTTTCGTGTTGATGATTCGTTATTTTAAAGACAATTTATCACTTTGTTTGAAAATTTAAGTATTCTGTTGCAGACACCTTTTTTCTGGCAGAAAACTAATTTTTTGACTGAAAATTTAAATATTAATTTTTTTTCTGGAAAATTTTATTTTTGAAAATTCCATTTTGGTTGAAAATTTTTTTGTAGAAATTTAATCTTCTGGTTCGAAAATTCTTTTGGTTGATTAAAAATTTTAGAATTTCATTGGAAGTTCATTTACTTGTTTAAAAATAAATGTCTGGAACTACATATTTTTATATATTTTAGTTCAAGTTAAAAATTTAACTATTTTGTTCAAACTTCATGTACTTTATTCAAAATTTACTTTTTTTCAATGAAAACTTAACTAAACTATTTTCATTTAAAAATTGATCTGTTCTAGTTAAACAATCGTTTCTTTAGTTGACAACTCGTTTTTTTTTGTTTAAAAATTCAATTGATTTGTAGAAAATTGTTTTTCTTTTTTAACTGAAAAAATCTTTTCTACTGGAAAATTGAACTAAATCGGTAAAAATTTCTCTTTTTGGTTTGAACATGAATCTAATTTGGTTGATATTATGGTTGATCTAATTATTCCATTTTTGGTTCGAAATTTATCAATTATTTGGTCAATGAAAGTCTTTAAAATATATTCAACAAAATATTTTTTGCACATTAACAGAAAAATATTGATAACAGTCATGTAAAATAAAAAATTTACCCGGTAAAAGTCAGCGAATTTCTAAATAATGATTTTTTAGCAACCCTGATATTTCCTCTTTTCCTTATTGGATAAAGACAAATCCATTATTTGTTCAGTAAAAAAAAATATGGAAAAAAACTAATCCAAGATAAACGAAGTAGAAAATATATCATAAATCACATTTAGTTTTCCCCTCGTGGGTCGTAAAATTTCGTACATAAAAAGTGCAATCACTATCATTTGCTTTGAACAATTCTAGATATTTTTTATAGCTTGCTCGTAGCTTATCTGTTATTAGCCATTGTGAATCTTAAATTGTGAGGAATTTTCTTCGGTAATTGTTGATAAAAAGTCGTGATCGACGTTAATGCTCCTCGTGTCACACTTTTCAAAATCTCTGCGAGATTAGCACCAAGTTATAACACTTTTAACGATCACTTTCCGTAAAAGAGGCTTCGTCTCAACTCACTTTCATCTCCTGACCTTAGGATTCATTCACAAGAATGCAATCGTGTAAGCCTCCAGGTTTTCATGACCCATCTAGAAAGTAATGGCTTCAACGACTTTATCAAAAAATTCCCGACTGAATTTTTTTTTAAGCTTAACACGGATCTTCACCAACACTTCCTGGACTACTTCTGAGAGATTTTTTTGGTTGTGGATCAAAGGTCAGAGGTCAAAAGTGAGAGGTCTAAAATGTAAGATCTAAGGTGAGGAGTTACAATACATCCCTTCCCTTAACTCCTTTCGCATTCTAAATCTCCCTATTTAGGTCCATCTTCTCTCCTTAACCCTTCTGTATTTTGATTCCTCAGTTACTTCCTACATACTAATAATTGTCTTTCCCTGTCCCTTTTATAGAATTTTGTATGTACTCCAGTCCCCTCTTCTATATATGTAACGCTAAAGTCTCCTTTCCTCTTCCCATCTTGTTAAATATATATCTCCCTTCCCTTTCTTTTATCTCTTTCAACCAATTTTCGTTAACTCCCCTCCCTTTCGCTCCTTCAATTTGTCTCAAACTGCCATACCATCTTTCCTGATTTAGTACTTTGACTCCTCAACCATCTCTCATCTTTCTATTAATTTTCTTTACCTTTCTCTTTTTCCCAATTCTTGATATCCTCTAGTCCCCTCTCCTATACTTCTAGGACTAAAGAACTCCCTCCTTTCTTGTTCACATCTTGGCGATTTTATATCTCTCTTTCCTTTCTTTTATCTCTTTTAATCAATTTTCTTTAATTCCCCTCCCTTTTGCTCCTTTAATTTGTCTCAAACTGCCATACCCTCTTTCCTGCTTTAGTACTTTGACTCCTTAACCATATCTCATCTTCTCATTAATTTTCTTTACCTTACTCTTTTTCCCATTTTTTGATTTCCTCTAGTCCCCGCTCCTATATATTTAGGACGAAAGAAGTCCCTCATTTCTTGTTCACATCTTGGTAATTCTATATCTCTTTTTCCTTTCTTATAAATCTTTCAAACCATTGTCTTTAACTTCCCTCCCTTTCATTCCTTTAATTGGTCTATGCTATCTTTCCTACTATAGAACTTTGATTCCTTAAGGATCCTTTATCTTGTCTTTTCCTTTCTCTTTTCCTTAATTCTTTATACACTCCAGTCACCTTTACTATCCCTAGCCCTAAACAGCTTCCTTTCTTCTCCCAGTATCGCTAATTCTATCGCCTTCCCTCCCTTTTTTAATATATACACACATAATTCCAAACACTTTGTCGCTAACTCCCCTGACTTTCTCTCTTTCTCTCCCCTTTTGCTTCTTTTTTCACCATATATCCAGGCGTCCACCAGTATATCCCTGCGTCTACCTTATATACCTTTTTGTAAATTCGCAATCTATGTCCTTTCTTTCCAACCATATAGCTCTGTTCTATAGTCTACTACCGGCTATACGAACGTATCCTATAACCTCATTCTCCTTCTCCAATATTTTTTAACCTTTTTTCTACTCGCTATGTCTGTTTTATTAACCCTGCCGCTTTTTTATCCTTTCTCTTATATGAGATCTATCATCATTCGCTTGCAAGGTATACCCGAAATATTTATACTTCTTTACTTCTTCTAACTTTACTCCTTTCCATTCCCCATTCCATTATTTCTACCTTCCCCCTCCTTTTCTAAACATCTTTATTTTTTTATTTTCTCTAATACATTTAAATAAAGTGCAGAATCTTGGAATTGGCAAGGAAACATGGAAGCATGTGTTGGTAGGATGTAAAAGGGGAACAGAAGATAAAGAAAGCTGTCAAAGGAATGTGGTAAAGATTCTAAGAGAGGATACATTGGGTGAAGAGCGGATGAGAAAGTTGGAGGGCGTTAGATGAACGAATGAGGCAGAAGGAAAGAATCGATATGAAAAAGCGGGAACATTGAGTTAGGGGGAAAGTGAAAGAAAAAGGAATTTGCAGAATCTAATAATAGGAAGAGGAAACATAGCAGCATGCGTGGGTAGGATGTAGAAGAGGAAGGGAATATAAAAAAGCTGGAAAGAGAATGTGGTAAAGATTCTAGGTGAGGATGCACTCGGCGAAGAGTGGATGAAAGATTTGGAGGGGATTAGGGGAACGAATTAGGAAGAAGAAAATAATGGATGTGAAAAAGCTGCAAAATTGAGGTAGGAGAAAAGTGAAAGGAAAACGTGGGTGCAGAATCTCTTAACGAGAAGAGGAAACGTGGGAGCATGTGTGAGTAGGATGTAGATGAGGAATGGAAGATAAAGTAAGCTGGCAAGAGAATATGGTAATGATTCTAAGGGAGGATGCATTGGGTGAAGAGCGGATGAAAAAGTTGGAGGGGGTTAGATGAACGAATGAGGCACAAGAAAAGACTCGATATGAAAAAGCGGGAACATTGACTTAGGGGAAAAGTGAAAGAAAAATTAATTTGCAGAATCTAATAATAGGAAGAGGAAATATAGCAGCAAGTGTGGGTAGGATGCAGAAGAGGAAGGGAATATAAAAAAGCTGACAAGAGAATGTGGTAAAGATTCTAGGTGAGGATGCACTCGGCGAAGAGTGGATGAAAGATTTAGAGGGGATTAGGGGAACGAATTAGGAAGGATGAAAGATTAGGAGTGGATGAAAGATTTGGAGGGGATTAGGGGAACGAATTAGGAAGAAGAAGATAATGGATGTGAAAAATCTGCAAAATTGAGGTAGGAGAAAAGTGAAAGGAAAACGAAGGTGCAGAATCTAGTAACGAGAAGAGGAAACGTGGGAGCATATGTGGGTAGGATGTAGAAGAGGAATGGAAGATAAAGTAAGCTGGCAAGAGAATTTGATAAAGATTTTAGGGGAGGATGGATTGAGTTAAGAGCGCATGAAGAAGTAAGAGGAGGGAGGGATTAGATGAACGAACGAGAAAGAGAGAAAGAATGGATGTGAAAAAGCAGAGGTCATTTCAACTTCAAGGGACCACATTATGAATAAAGAAGGTGACGGGTCACATGTCAAGGGTCAGAGGTCATATATACAGGGCGCCTGCTCACCTGGAGCAGGCGTTCGCGATGAATTTTTTAACTACAGATTTAACTATTCTATTTCTGGTTACAAAATGTATATTTTTATTTGAAATTCAAGTATTTTGTTAAAAATTTATATACTTTGTTGTAAATTTTTTTTTCATAGCAATTTAATGTTTTTGGTTAAAAAATCATGTTTTCTGTGTGACTAAAAAATCTCTCCTGTTTGCAAATTCGTCTTTTTTTAATCTAAATTGCTTTGACTTAACATTAAAATCCTTTTATAGTTAATTACAGCTCAAACTCTTTTCATAGAAATAATATTTTCTAAAATGATATTTATGATTTAAAATGAAAATTCATCTCGTTGATTAAAAATTTATCTATTTTGTTGAAATATAATTTTTTAAACTAAACAGTGAATTATTCCAGTCATTCCATAATTGGTATATAATATTCCATAATTTTAACAAAAAATTCATCTCTCTGTTTAAACAATAATTTTTAAACTAAAAATTGATCTGTTCAACTTTTTGTTAAAAAATCCTTTTTTGTTGGATATTCAAAAATTTTGCAAAAAAATTCATGTTTCTTTTTGTACAAAAGACTACTTTTTAAAAAGAATCATTGTTTTTGTTTCAAAATTTGTTGTTTTTTTTTGAGAATTCGTATTTTTTCGTAAAAAGTTAATCTTCTTTGATGAAAATTCATTTTATCGATTTAAAATTTAATTATTTTAGTTAAAGATTCATCATTTTTATTAAAAATTCAATTTTTTGGTTGAAAATATAACTGGTGCGTTAAGCGTTAATTTATTTTGTTCAGATTGAATTTTTTTACTGAAAAATTCAGCTATTTTGTTAAAAAAAATTGTTTGAAAATTAATTTTTTAAATCTCAAAATTAGACTATTCCATTTTTTATTAAAAGTGAATCTTTTAGGTTTAAAATTTAACTATTCCAGTAGAATATTAATTAATTAATATTAATATTTGGTAGAAAATTTATTTTTCTAACTGAAAATTTACTTAAACAATCATGTATTAAGTTGAGAATTCGTCTTGTTTGGTAGTAAATTAATATTCTTGGTTGAAAATTGATCTTTCTAAATAAGAAATTTAACGGTTTGGTTAAAAATTAATCTTTTGTATTTAAAATTTAACTATTTAGGTAATGTTTTCGTTGAATATTAATCTTTTTGCTTGAAAATTCATCTGTTTTGTTTAAAATAAAATATTTTTGCTTGAAATTTAAAGAATGTTAAGCGATAAAAATTTAATTTAATATAGTATCCATAGAAAAACTTGTTATAAAAAAACAAAGTTTAGTTAGAAATTATGTATTCCCAGAATTTAAAAAATATGGTATTTATTTTTATTTATTTTGTTAACAAAAATTTTTTTTTTATAAATATGGTGAAGCCATGGTATTGTTAAAAAATCCTTTTAATATTTAAAATTTAATTTTCAACCTACCAGATGCATTTGGAACCAAAATGATTAATTTTTTATAAGAAAAGATAATTTTTTAAAAACTAGTTATAATTTTAACCAAATAATTGAATATTCAAACAAAAAAGATGGATTCTGAACGGAAAATGTAATATACAATGTTGATATAAAAAAATATTTTAATTTTAAATAAAAAATCATTCTGTGCATTCGAAACAGACGAATTTTCTTTAAAATATTTGAACTTTCAACCTTAAACATTAATTTTTAATAAAAGAGTTAAAATTAATACCAAAATACTGCAATTTTGCACACAAAAATATGAATTTTTAAAAAAACAGATGATTCTTTTAACAAAATTAATAATTTTTCTAGAGAATAATTAAAATTTTAATTAAATTAATTAATTTTTAGTCCTAAATATGAATTCTGAACCAGAGTTTTACCTTTACCCAAAAAGACGAAATTTTTTTTTTACAAATATAAATTTTTAAACCAAAATGAAGAATTTCACACAAAAATATGAATTTTTAAGAAATGACGTAAATTTTCAACTAATTTCATAAATATTTTTACAAAACATTAAATTTTTAACAAAGTTTTTTAACTTCTAACCAAATAATTGAATTTTATAGAAAAACTATTTCAATCTTTAATTCCAAAAAGGCGAGTTTTAAACAAAGAATTTGACTTTTGAATCATTAAGAATAACTTTTTAACCAGATTTATAAATATTCTACAAAATAATTAAATTTGTAAGCAAATAATGAAATTTG
This sequence comes from Druon quercuslanigerum, assembly GCA_010014905.2. Classification (NCBI taxonomy): domain Eukaryota; kingdom Metazoa; phylum Arthropoda; class Insecta; order Hymenoptera; family Cynipidae; genus Druon; species Druon quercuslanigerum. Next base: position 13,812 of record JAAAKG020036387.1, read on the forward strand.
AACAAAAAATATGAACTCTCCACCAAAGAGTTGCATTTTTGATAAAAAAAAGGAAATAATTTCTGCTGAAACAATGAATGTTTAAACTAAAAATACCAATTTTAAACAACAGAATCAAATTTTTAACCAAAAAAGATCTTTTAGTCTAAAAATTTAAGAAAAATTCGACCAAACTGTTAAATTTTATTTCCAAAAACATAAGTTTTAACCAGAAAGTTAATTTTCATTTTATTAGTTGAACTTTCTACTAAAATAACTAAATTTTCGACCAAAAAATAATTTATTGAACAAAACACATGCATTTTCAACAAAGCAAAAATTATTTTAGTTTTGAATCAAATACAATTATTTACACCAAAAAACGATTTTACAATAAAAAAATTAATTTTAAACCAAGTAGTGAAATTCTCAGTTTCTAAAATGTATTTTTCACACAAAAAGAAAATAGTATTAAAAAAAAATAGTTAAATGTACAACCAAAGAGATGAATCTTTAAAGAAAAAAATAATTTTTAAGAAAATTTGTTTAATTTTAAACAAAAGAAAAAAATTTTATCAGATAATAAAATTATTAACTAAAGAACATGAATTTTTAACGACAAATATATAAGTTTAAAGAAATTTGTTCAATTTTTAATCAAATGGATTAATTTTCAATCCAAAAGAATGAATTTTTAACAAAACTGTTTAATTTTAAACAAAAGAACAAAAAGTCAACAAATAATAAAATTATTAACTGAAAATCATGAATTTTTAACGAAAAATATATAATTTTTAAAACTTAAAATATGTGTAATAAATTACGTAAAACGGCATATCAGCGAAATGTATGTTGGTTGTGGTTGCAAAAAAAATTATTTTATGAATAGAGAAAATTATGTAAAAAAGTATATATTAGAGTCTTCTGATAAAGATTGATTAATTTAGCACAAATTATTATATCGCGTATTTTTACATATCATAATTTTGTTACTCTCGTGAATTTCTTTAATTTTTGTTATTTATGTATACTATAATTTTTTTTCAGCCGACGTTAAAAAAAATGTTCAACGATTGACAGTTTATCACCGATAAAAATGCATTTTAATCTTCTAAGAAAACAGAAACAGAAGTTTTTATTTCTGATATTTATCTTTTTTTTCAATCTTTGTTTTTGAACATATTTTATTACTTAAAATTAAACTAAATATTACAATAATCTGGTTTCAAGAGATTTACAAAATTTCCAAAAATATGGATGATTTTAAAGGTATAAAAAAATTCTTCATCGGTTATTACAGAATTTCCTTGAATTTCAAGACATACAAAACGATTTTATAGTTTTCATAATGAAGAACTTTCCCTACCGCATGAATTTAGTTTCACCAACATGATAATTATGCACCATTATATCAAATAAATTAAAAGTACGTGACAAATGGTTGCCATTAAAAAGTGCGTATACGTAAATTATCCACGTGCATATTACGAATATGAACGTGAACATATTTGTTACACAAAATAAATTGCCGGACGCCAAAGAGGAAAATTTACGTCCGTTCGTTTACAACCTTGCGAACGAATGACATTGCATTCACATTAATGTGATGTGAATGTTCGTAACAAGAATTTAATTTTTATCTGAAAATTTAATTTGAACGCTAACTGAATTTGAAATGTCCCCTGGGGTGTAAATATTCCATACGCGTATCTAGACCGCTCAACGTGTGGTTTCGTAAAAGTCGTTGCCTTGGTAAAAAAAAAGAAAAAGGTAAAAAGTGTCTAAAACCCGTAAAAAGGGTAAAACGGTAAAAACGATTTACCTGCTTTTCACGAGAATAATGCAGGAAGATAACTGAGCTTTAAAGTCTTATGTGAACTTCTCGAGTCTCGGGTCATCCATGGGAATGATACTCATACGGGGTGAATGAGGGGAGGGGGTTATGGCGTGAACGGAGATACATTGCCCCGGTCGACAGCGATAAAGCTCGTAAAACACGCCGGCCATGACCCAGCAACCCTCTTGACCGCCTACTGGTATCTGCACGATTCACTTTGCCAAAATCTCCTGTGCCACACCCACTGAATCTATTCTAGATTAGAAAAGAATTATTATTTTCAGAAATAAATTCGAACCATTTTTGGTTCCAAAAGAGCTGCAACAAAAATGAACCACACTTACTGAAAAGAAACCCAAAAATATAAATGAATTCGAAATGATACCTCATTTGGGCTTCGAAAGGATATCAATTCTAATTGAGCATGTTTCCAAAGAACATATGTTTTGCGTTGACTATTTGGACATTATTTTTAATTAATAACAGAATATTTACCTTAAAGCACACATGTAATCGAACTCTGACGGACATAGCTTAATGAAGATAAGGAAAGTACAAAATATTACTGTAATCAGCCCTGTTGTACTCTGAAATGAAAGTTACGGAAATGTTAACTAAGACCCAGGGTGGTGCTGGCTCTACTTTCAGGCCGCACTGTTAAAAATAATATTAAATTTATTATACCAATGTATATTAAAATTGATATGTCAAGCATATCAAATCGCCATTAAGAGCGTGTACATTAAATTTTATATGCATTCATGCTAATCACTTACAAGAAAAATCAGATCTAAAAGTTCAATTAAGTGAATAAGTAACGGACCTAACCAACGATCGACTGTACCCATGTTAAATTTCTACCATTCAGAGTGAATTTTGGAAAAAGTTCCACCTGTACATTGCCCTTAAGTTATGAATAATAACTAAGTCGACGAATGTTAGATTATTACTTCATTTGCGATATTTGACAAGATTTAAAGAAATGAAAGCACTTTGAGTTTTTACGTACACTGCTTTACCGACATGCATATTAAATTTAATACACATGCAAATTAAATTTACTAAACCAATGTATGTTACATTTCAGTAGCGGCAATGCATATTTGCTTCACACACATGTGTATTAAACCTCGTACAGATTTTTCTAACAGTGCAACAAAAATTCAAATGCATGGGGAAAGTGTTATAAATGTGAGATTTTGTACTTTTTTAATTATAAAAACGGACTTTCTCCATTTTTTTTGCTTTAGAATTAAGTTTGAAGACTTTTAAACTAAAAATTTATCAAGTTTTTTTATAATGAACAAAAATAATGGGATATAAGTATGTTGTTACACCGTACCAAATGGCAATAAAATAATAAAGATCTGGAGAAAAGCTATTTCGAGAGCTAATTTTGAACTTAAGGCAGGTCATGTAATTTGAGCAAAGTATTTCGGTTGTCAGGATATTCTTACGGAGCATCCGATACTTGGAAAAGATGGTTCTGTTATTGAAACGATAACTATTTTTAATTTAATTATTTTTCAACTTTCTTACAATTATTTTTAAACATCAAATTAAGGCGGCAGTGAAGTTATAATTTATTATGATATAATAAGTAATAATAATTCAATTATTATACGTCATAATTGAATAATAGTATTATATATTATTATATGTGTTGTCCATTAAGGGTGTACAAATAAAAAAAAATAAAAAATTTAAATAAAATATAATCGAATCATATGATTTTTTTTATCATAGATTCGATCATTAATCGTTCATTTGACCAAAGCAATTAATTTTATATACAAAAGAACAATGATATAATAGAAGAAGTTCATCAATAGTTATAGGTCAATACGAATATTTATATATGATTCTCAGGTTTGATGTTTGCAGAGGTTTTTTTTAAAGAAAAGTGTGAGTTTTCTCATGTTCCATGGAAAAATTACCATAGCGTTGCGTAAGATTGACAATTTTTTTAAGGGTACTGTCAATTCCCTATAATTTCGGCAAAATTCCAGAAAAAAATTAGGAAATGTTCAGCGAAAATCTGATAAAGTAAGGGAATTTTCAAAAAACTAAAGTTGAACTTAATTTTATTATTATGGCTAAAAATCGCAACTAATTGGCTAAAAATTAATCTCTTTTGGTCGAGGATTCAGACTATTTTGTAAAAAAATCATCTTTTTTTTTATAGAATTCAACTATTTTTTGTAGAAAAGTAAAGTCCTTTTTGATTGAAAAAAATCACGTTTTTCGTTGAGAATTCATAATTTTTTATTAAAAATTCAAATACTTAGACGGCCGTGGAACTACTTTGTTAAAATTTTAATTATTTGATTGAAGATTCATCATTTTAGTTGAAAAACCCTTTTTTCTTGTTAAAAATTTATAATTATTTTGTTGAAAATTAATTGTTTTGACTTAAAATTTAACTCATACATGTTTCATTTTTGGTTGAAAATTAATCTTTTTTAATTCAGAATCCAACTAGTTGGCTAAAAGTTTGCCTTTTTGAGTTTAAAATTCAACTATTTCGTGGAAAATTCATGTATTTTGTAGAAAAATCATTTTTTGTGTAGAAAATTAATCTTCTTGTTTGAAATTTTTTTTTCGTTGAAACTTTAAGTAATCCAGTTGAATATTCATAATTTTATTTCTAAATTTATTTTCTTAGTTGAAAATTCAACTGATCAGATCGCAGATTCATCTTTTTTATTAAAATTCAACTATTTTAGTTAAATATTAATTTAAAATGTTTGAAAATTCATCACTTTTATTGAAAATGTCATTACTTTATTAAAAAAATTTCGTTTTTTTTGTTAAAATTTTTTTCCAACTGAAAATTTACCTATTTGATTTATGGTTAAAAAAATTGGTTTAAAAAAATAATTTTTTCTGATGAAAAATAATTTGTTTTAAATTTGTGCTTTTTTCTAGTTGAAAATTCATTTTTCTAATATTTCAACTTTTCTAATTTTGATTGAAGATTGATTTTTTTAATATGAAATCTCATGTACTTTGTTGAAAATGAGTCTTTTGTGGTAGAAAATTAATCTTTTGGGTTAAAAGTTCAACTAACTATTTGGTTCAAAATTCATATTTTTCCTTGAAGATTCATCATTCTAGTTAAAAAAAAATTTCTTGGGTTCAAATTTTATCTTTTTGATTTGAAAACTCAACTAAATGTATTTAAATTGTTTTAGAATCAAAAAATTTTGTTTGCATCAATATTATTAATCTTCTAGGTGTATGATCGGTTTTATATCGTAGATATTTTTCACAGTTTACCAATAATAATTGTACAAAGTGAAAATTAAATTTTTAGCATTTACATATATGTAAATATTGTAAACTGTGAAAATAGTTAATTGAATTTAATAATAAATGATTCAATTGAACTGAATTATAAACATTAATATTTCTTTTTATAGCTAGAAAATACATTACTTTGTTTCATTAAAAGACGTTTATAAAAATTAATTGTGCTATCAAAGTATATATTGTTACAAACATGTCGAATATTATTAACAATTTATGTTATAAGAAATAGGATTTATGGAATAAATAAATATTGATAAAGTTTTAGAATAAAAATTGTTTTTGTAAACAATAATTAATTAATTATAAATAAAGACTAAATAAAAATACAGA
>JAAAKG020036398.1:0-19269 GCA_010014905.2 Druon quercuslanigerum
CTTCACGATGTTCTTCGCACTGAGAGCGGACGTCAGTATCAAACCGAGGCGATCCGAAAAAGTAGTCTCAAGTACCTCCTATTTTATTTTATAATCAGGTCGTAATTATGAGGCCATAATTATTTCCTGACAAGTCTTACGTCTTACGCATAACGTCCTGCGCCTTATTTCTTATGTTTTAAGTTGTGTGGACTCTCTTTTTGTTTTATATTTCACGTACTACTTTTTGCGTGTAATGTTTTACATTTCACGTTTTACGATTTTACGTTTGAAGTATCACGCTTAAAATTCCCTGTTACAAGATTTTCGTCCTACGTCTTACGTCTTACGTCTTACGTTTTACGTATCCCGTCTTACGTTTTAGTAACCCGTCTTTCAACTTGCGTAACACGCCCGAAATCTCAAGTCTGACGTCTTACGTATCGTGTCTTATGTCTTACGTGTTATGTATAAGGTCTTGCGTCTTACATCTTGAGTTATAGATCTTAAGAAATCGCTTCTTATTCAAATATTTTCCTTGTTTTTTTTCTTAAATTTATTCTTAATTCCTTCTCAATCACATCATATTTTTTACGATTTATATTTTATATTTGACATTAAACTTTTTACATTTTCGTCTTACGTATTACGTCTTACGTCTAACGTTATAAGTCCTGTGGACTTATGTCTTGTGTTACATTTAAAGTCTTAGGTTTTAAGTTTCCGTCTAACATCTTGCGTATCACGTCCGAAGTCTTAAGTCTTACGTCTTACGCAGAGCGTCCTACGCCTTATGTCTTATGTTTTAAGTTGTATGGACTCTCTCTTTGTTTTATATTTCACGTACTACTTTTTACGTGTTACGTTTCACCTTTTACGCTTTACGATTTTACGTTTAAAGCATTACGCTTAACATTCCCTGTTATAGGATTTTCGTCCTACTTCTTACGTCTTACGTGTTACGTATTACGTCTTACGCCTAACATCCTACTTTGTATGGAGTCTCGTCTTTTGTTACATTTGACGTCTTACTTTTTACTAATTGCGTTTAACGTTTTAAGTTTGACGCTTAGCGTTCCCTGTTTTAGGTTTTTCGTTTTACGTCTTACATCTTACGTCTTACGTCTCAAGTCTGACGTCTTACGTTTCATGATTGACGTTATAGACCTTAAGAACTCACTTCTCCTGTGATATTTCGTTCTGTTATTGTGTATTGTATTATTATTGTATTCTGTTATCTTCGGCTAAAAAGTATCAAAATTGGGAATTTGTTTATAAAATTATTTAGTAGGAAAAACTAAGTTTACAGTTTAAAACTGCATGTACTGAGTATTTGTTTAAACAATTTACCATCCTTAACAGAAATTAAATTAATATCGAAGATTGTTACCTAAATGTAATTTTTAGACCCTTTTATCAGAAACAATGAGCCTATAATTCGACAACAGCTGAAAAAATAATTTGTTTCCAACATCTGATAATAATTTTTTTCCTCATAATATCTGGAACACACGTAATTATAACAATATTTTGATATTTATTCAAGTTCCAAAATTATAGTAAATTTTCTAAGTTATTATCATATAAAAATCGTATTTTAAATAAATAATTTCTTATAAAGTTAAACTTTTTTGAAATGCAAAAAAATACATTTTCTTGCAATCTAAGGCTACATAAAAATAGTTAAAAAATTTAAACTTAGCATCATTAATAATTGTAAAGTTTCTGTGAAAAAAAGGAAAGATGGGTTGAAGTACAAACATAATTTTTTTTTTGAAGTTTTAAAAAATTCTTATACACTGAAAATTGTTTAAATCCTCCGACCGGGTCCTCAAACACTGCAATATAAAAAATAAAGATAATAGATGACAATCTTTTTCCTTTTCTAATTGAATTCAGTCAAGTTATTTTCATTTCACCCTAAGAAGCAAATATTTAAAAACTTGTCCCGCTTTAAAGTAAATGTTAAAACATTCTAAAGAGTTCTGCGAAAATTTCCCAGAAAACTCGAAGAAAAAACTTTTTACATTTGCTTCCAAAATTATTTGTTGTATTGAACAACATTTTCTAAGAAAGTCTTAGAAGCCGATGAATACATTTTTTTATTTTATTAATTTTTTTTATTGAAACAGTCTTTTTCGGGAAATTATTTGAGATGTTTATTTAATCATCAAAGTGAATTTCGGAAAAGAGCAGTAAATTTAAAATAAATATAAAAAAACTGTTTTTTTTTAGGTATAAAAAAAATCATCTTAACTAAAATGTTTATCTATTTCAAAACAGGAAAATAGTTCCAATAATTATGGATCGAATTTTGACACAATGAACTCTGATTAAAAAAATTAATAATCCGAATGTGCATTCGATATAATATTATATCCTCTATTAATATAATTGTTTGATTTCTTGAAAGTTATTATTAGTTTCAAAAAATATTTCTTTTTCTTAAAGCTGAGCTGCAACAAAAAAAAATTTACAACCAAAATATCCCTTACAAAAAAAAATATTATTTTATATGAAAAAATTTTAAATTCATAAAAAAATTAAGTATGATCAGACTTTTTTTAAATGAATTTTTTCTGGCTGTCGCTTATAATGAAATTTTGAAAAATGATTGCATTTTAATAAGTGATGGCTTATTTATTCCGGCGAAACATTCTCTACAACAATACTTTTGCGAATTTGAAAACTAAATTTTGCTATGACTGTAATCATTAGAACAATTTTTACTTTAGGAAATAATTTTTTAAACAAATATTTATATTTTAAGATTATTTATTTTTAAAATTGAAAACAGTACATTTGTAGAAAATGTTATCCTGGAAAGAATAGGGCGTCATTTATTACAATGCGATCATTTTTTTTTAAATTGGTAAGAAGCGAATGTCAAAAAATATTCAATTGCAAAAATCTGATTAAAATTAATGTTTTATGAGTGAATTTCAATATTTTTTTATTAAAATAATGTTTTTATTAAAAATTACATCAGTTATAATATCTTGATTCTGAAAATGATAGAAAAAATATTTTTCAGATATCTGACTTTTGGCATAACCAGCCTCAACGATGTTCACTTCAGAATTATTAAAAATATTTTAAAATGATTTCAAAAATCGAGATTCGGAACATTTTAATAAAACAGGTATTATTACACACTTCAAAATGTGTGTTTAACCGAACAAAACTTTGGTTGTCTCAAACAAATTATATGGTTTTTATAGAAGTAGCAAAATCGTTTTTTTGACTTAACAAATTTATTTTGCTGAAACGTTGTGTTGAACTGAACAAAAAGTTTTGTAGTGACAACAAACATTTTTTGTAGATTGAGCAATCTCATTTGGTTAAATTAACCAAATATTTGTTTTCTAAACAGAATGGTTTTTTGAGACTTGACAAAAATATTGTACATTTTAAAAAATAGTTTTGCTGAAAGAACTACATATTTAATAACAAAATTATTTTTTGGCAAGCGAACTAAGCTTTGTTAGACGAAGCAAAATATTTTTATTATCGTAATACAATTTTTTTCAAGCAACAATTATTTTAATACAAAAAAAATGTATTTTTTAAATAAAATATATAATATAAATGATGTTATTCCAAATAAAAACATTATTTTTTATGAAAAATGTTAACATTCACGAAAATGAACATTAATTTTAAACATGTTTTTGCAGTTAATTTTTTTCTGACTATCGCTTCTTACCGATTTTAGAAAAATAATTGCATTTTAATAAATGTCGGCTTATTTTTTCGAAAGAACATTTTCTATAACTATACTGTTTTCAATTTTGAAAATAATTTTTTTTAAGGCTTCTAAGGCATGGTAAGAAATTTTTTTTCAAACAAACAATTATATTTTAAGATTATTTTAATGTTTTTAAAATTGGAAACACTACAGTCGTAGATGATGTTTTTCTGGAGAAAAAAGGCCGTCATTTATTAAAATGCAATCATTTTTTAAAAATTGCTAAGAAGCAGCGGTCAGAAAAAATTCAACTGCAAAAAACATAGTTAAAGTAATTGTTCTTTTGTAAATATTTAAATTCTTTATAAAAATAAATGTTGTTTATTTGGAATGACATCAGTTATAATATTATATAATATTAGTTATAATATTCTTAGAATCATGGAAAAACTATTTTTTCGGATATCTGACTTTTAGCACGAGAACTACACAAAAAATAGTTGAAATGCTAAAAAATAGCCAAATAATGCATTTGTTAATTAAGATTAGTTAAAAAATTATCGAATGCTATCGACTCATAGAAAAAAGTCTTCGCTAAATAACTGTCTGTTAATTCGATAAAAAAAACTTGTATTTAATTTATAAATACATAAAATGATAAAAAAGTTTTCAAAAAATTCTTTTTTATAACAATAAATTGTTTACTTTCATTAAAATGTTCCCTAAAAATTAGAAGTTATTTATTTACAGTTGATATTCTGGAAAAAATGAAGTTTGCATCTCTAAAAACGGCCAAATAGTGCATTTGTTAATAAAGATAGTTTAAACAATTATTAGTTTTCGTTTGGTGGCCGAACTTTGGGAAAATTTAAATTGTTACTTTTTACTATTTTTTTTAGTTAATATTTTCTAACTTCTAAACATAAAATAATACAGCTGTAGATTTGAAACTATATTCGCTTACGTGTAATGGTTAGAAAATAGTAAAAAAAAATGGTAAGTAATAAAGAAAAATTTTTAAAAATTCTTCTTCCTAAAATTATTTTTTCTTATATGTATGATAAATATTCGTAGAGAAAAAATATAATAAAAGATAGTTAGAAAATTTTTGACCATTATTCTTTTATGTTTTTTTTCACAAATACTTATTATGTATAAAAAAACAAAATTTTTTATGTTGAAACTTTTTTTCTATAATACATAAATTCCGAGATAGTCAGCATTGAAAAAAAGTTTTTTTTTCTCAAAAAGATGGGCATAATTTTAAAACTGCTTAATAAAAAATCTCAGTTTCTAATCAATTAAACATATTTATAAAAAATCGTAATTGTTCCATTTCGGGAATTTCTAATTTTTGATAATTTTATAATTCTTCAATTATCTGTCTGTATTTTTCAATTCAGTATTTTTATTTTTCAAAAATTTTATTATTGGCGATTTTTATTATTCTGTAATTACCAAATTCAAGAATTTTGTAAATCAGAAATTTCATTTTTCGAGAATTTTATTATCAGAGAATTTTCTAATTCGGTATTTCTATTTTTCGGCAATTTTATTATTATCGAATTTTAATACTCGGGCATTTTCCTATTCGGTACTTTTATTTCTAGGTAATTTTAGTATTCGCGAATTGTATTATGCTGCAATTATCAAATTTAAGAATTTTTTAATTCGGGAATTGTATTTTTCGGGAATTTTATTATTATTGAATTTGAATATTCGGGAATTTTGCAATTCGGTATTTTTATTGTTCACAAAATTTATTTTTTCAAGAATTTTCTCATTAGGAAATTTTCCAATTCGGTATTTTTCTTTTTCAACAAGTTTATTATTCCGGAATTTTTAAATTCAACAATTTTGCTATTCGGGAATTTTAATTATTCGAGAATTTTATCATCAGGGAATTTTCCAATTCAATATTTTTTTTTCGGCAATTTTATTATTATCGAATTTTATTATTCGGGAATTTTATTATTTGAGAATTTTATTATCAGGGAATGTTCTTATCAGGGAATTTTCCAATTCGGTATTTCTATTTTTCGGCAATTTTATTATTATCGAATTTTAATATTCGGGAGTTTTCCAATTCGCTATTTTTCTTTTTCGGCAATTTTATTATTCGCGAATTTTATTTTTCTGGAATTTTCAAATTTAAGAATTTTTTAATTCGGGAATTTCATTATTAGAGAATTTTATTATTAGAGATCCATTATTTTTCGGCAATTTTATTATCATCGAATTTTAATATTCGAGATTTTTATTATCATGGAATTTTCTTGTTAGAGAATTTTCCAATTCGGTATTTCTATTTTTCGGCAATTTTATTATTATCGAATTTTAATATGCCGGAGTTTTCCAATTCGGTACTTTTATTTCTTGGCAATTTTATTATTTGTGATTTTTATTATTCTGGAATTTTCAAATTTAAGAATTTTTTAATTCAGGAATCATATTTTTCGGCAATTTTATTATTATCGAATTTGAATATTCGGGAATTTTCCAATGCAGTATTTTTATTGTTCGGCAAATTTATTTTTTACGATTTTAATTTTTCTGGAATTACACAATTCCAGAATTTTTTAATTCGGGAATTTTTATTATTCGAGAATTTTAATAATAGGGAATTTTGCAATTCAGTATTTTTCTTTTTCGGTAATTTTATTATTCGCGATTTTTATTATTCTGGAATTTTGAAATTCTAGAATTTTGTAATTCGGGAATTTTATTCTTTCGAGAATTTTTTCATTAGGGAATTTTCCAATTCAGTATTTTTATTTTTCGGCAATTTTATTATTATTATTGAATTTTAATATACGAGAGTTTTCCAATTCGGTATTTGTCTTTTTTGGCAATTTTATTTTTCGCGAATTTTATTATTCTGGAATTTCCAAATTCAAGAATATTTTAATTCGGAAATTTTATTTCTTGGCAATTTTATTGTTATCGAATTGTAATATTCGGGAATTTTATTTTTCGTGAATTTTATTATCAGGGATATTTCTTATTAGGGAATATTCTAATTCGATATTTCTATTTTTCGGCAATTTTCTTTTTTTATCAAAAAAAAATAAAAAAATTTTATTATTTGCGATTTTTATTAATCTGGAATTTTGAAATTCTAGAATTTTGTAACTCGGGAATTTTATTTTTTCGATAATTTTATCATCAGGAAATTTTCCAATTCGGTATTTTTATTTTTCGGCAATTTTATTATTATAGAATTTTAATATTCGGGAATTTTATTAATCGAGAATTTTATTATAAGGGAATTTTCTTATTAGGGAATTTTCCAATTCAGTGTTTCTATTTTTCGGCAATTTTATTATTCGCGAATTTTATTATTCTAAAATTTTCAAATTTAAAAATTTTATTTTTCAGTAATTTATTATTATCGAATTTTAGTATTCGGGAATTTTCCAATTCGGTATTTTTCGGCAATTTTATTTTTCGCGATTTTTATTTTTCTGGCATTTTCAAATTCAACAATTTTTTAATTCGGGAATTTTTATTATTCGAGAATTTTAATTATTAACTTTAATTATTTTATATCATTAACACTTAACCTCAAATAAATTATTTTTCAATTAAATTATTTAACTCTAATTCTGTATTAATATTAAATTTATTTTAAAAATACATTAAAGACAACTTTTAAGAACATCAATTGAAACTCACTATCTGATTGGTTGCTTTTCGCGCGCAGTTTAAATTTCTAAAAAATTCGTTTTTTTTTGTTTATTATAAACAATAGCATGTACACTTATATAAATGTTGATTAGATCAAAATTAATGAATCCTATTTAAAGTAAAAAATAATTAAATGCATAGTCTGTAAATAATATGTTAAATGACCACAAATATATTATGTAAAAATTTTTATTCCTTGTAAAAGTACTTTTGTCTATACCGCTTCTCAACAAATTAAAAAAAGAAAGTCAGCTTTCCAAATTTTTCAGGAATTAAAACAATTGACATAAAATTAAATTTGTTTACAGAAAAATGTTAATTAATCGTAAACTATAGGTCATTTGCCAATCATTTTCTTTCTTCAAGTGACAACTGAATTTTTTTTGGACACATTCGAAAATGTCAAGTTGTAGGAAATTTTTTTGCCAAAAAATTAAGCTATCATTTATTATGATTGTAGTTTTTTTTATTCTGCTAAGAAGTTTTATAACAATAAATTTGTTTGCGAGGAACTAAAATTGTTCAATAAAGTATTTCCGGTTATAAAAGATTTTTTTCAATAAAAACCAAACTTTTCCTGGCAACTTTTAGAATCTACAATAATCTTACGTTTATTAAAAGTACAATTTAACTTTGTTTTAAATGTTGAGCAACATTAAAACCTTTTTTGTATTTTACAAAGATTGAGGTGACCATCGAAAAGAGAGGACCATTCCCTAATTTCGAGTTTGATTCGTAAAATTCACAAATGGATTATGATAAGACTAATCGGGTACCGATCAGGCAACGATTGGGTTAGCCGACCTGGCCCCGATCGGGATTCAAAATCTGGCCCGATCTGGCCCCGGTCGGGGCGGATAAAAATTTCTTCACGTGTAGAAAACTAGTTCTCTGTTTCTGGAATTAGTACTTCAGGCTACATGCCATAATGCATAGTTCACATTTGCTTCCTGAATTTCCAGTTAACCAGGCAACATTCGTGGTGTTCGAGCTGCGGTTCCCGTGTTATGTCAGCGAATTCAGCAGCTTGAGATATTATATATGTGCATATAGATATATAGGTGTAAGTGGAGGTGTGCACATACATGTGGGAAACGGGGTGAAGACAGGTCGTTTGTGCATCCGCAGATGTAATGGAGCGCGAATCCGCCAGAGAGACGGAAAGATTGGATTCGAACGGGAGATGCGACTTTGTAAAGTATAAATGAAGCGAGCTTCGTATCAGGCTTCCTTCGTGATAGAATCGTCCTCGAAATCCCTCCAGCTCATCCCATTCAGGGTGACTAACTTTGAATGACACTTTAATCTGATTTCAATTTTTATGCAATGCACGAGATTTCCCTGCATCCGCTGAACTCCAAGCTTCGTTGCACATTTGCGTTACATGTCCCGAATTCCTATCTATCAATTTTAAAACTCACGGCGTCCGAAGCCAATGGGTCTAAAAGCCCGATTTTTATTCAGATGTGAAAATCCTTTGTAATCACTGTTCTCCCAATAATTCGGTAGCCAATAACACTTCTGTATGCACTTACAGGTCCCCTAGATTACTCTTTTTGGAATTTTAATTTTTGTTTGAACAATTTTTTTTTTTAATTTCATTATTTATTCACAAAAAAATAAAATAAAATCATTATAGCATAAGTGGGTAAAAATAAAACTTTTGTGCCTTATGCCCTTTTTTCGTACCACGAATCGTTTGCAATGCAAAGCGGTACAAACAAATGATTTTTTAACAAAATTGCGATATTTGCAGAGTGTTATTACAGAATTTATTGTTCAGAAAAACATAAAGATTGTACACAGTCTATGTCGAGGATAGATCTCTTTAACGAAAAAGAAATCTTTTGATCGAATAAAAATTTTGCCCTCAAATTGTGTTTAGAAAGTTGCAATTTTTAAGAGGTAATTATTTAGACCGTTCACTTGTTTAAAAATAATAATCTGAATCAACCAGCGTCATAATATTGCTTTAAGCTTTTGCAAAAGCTTTATCCAGCATTATTAAAGTAATGTTTGATTTATAATTTCTTTTGCTAAATTGTTTATAACAATTGATATAAATAACGTACCTCAATTACCAGAATTGACTTCAATTTTGTTATAATAATCCTTGACACATGATTAAAACTTTCACTTTTGTGATATTTTTTCGTAGGACCAGCCGTTATTTATTTATGTTCTTACAAACAATGAATTTTTTATAAATATGCGCTCCCCTAAAAGCCACAATTTTTAAGTTATTAGCGATTGCCTTTCTTTAAATTCTTCATTTTACAATACAGAATGTAATTTTTGTGAGTAGCATTTTCGACAGCGGACTCTTATTGTTTATAAATATTATTATTAACAAAAACGGTTAATTTTTAGAATCAATTTTTTAAAAAATTTTTATTGATCTATGGCACAATATAAAACTTTTTACCTTTTGTGATATTTTTTCGTACGACCAGCCGTTAATTATTTATGGCCTCATAAACAATGTATTTTTTTATAAATATGCGCTCTACTAAAAGCTACAATTTTCAAGTTATTAGCGATTACATTTCTTTATATCCTTCATTTTACCATACAGAATGTAATTATTGTGGGTAGCATTTTCGACAGCGGACTCTTATTGTTTATAAATATTGTTATTTCCAAAAATGCTTAATTTTAAAAATTTATTTTTTCTTTATTTTTCATTAATCTATGGCACAATATTAAACTTTTTACTCTCGTGGTATTTTTTCGTTAGACGAGCCGTTATTTATTTATGGCCTCATAAACAATGTATTTTTCATAAATATGCGCTCCCCAAAAGCTAGAATTTTTAAGTTATTAGCGATTACATTTCTTTATATCCTTCATTTTACCGTACAGAATGTAATTATTGTGGGTAGCGTTTTCGACAGCGGACTCTTATTGTTTATAAATATTGTTATTACCAAAAACGCTTAATTTTAAAAATTGATTTCTTCTTTATTTTTTTATTAATCTATAGCACAATATTAAACTTTTTACTCTCGTGGTATTTTTTCGTTAGACGAGCCGTTATTTATTTATTTATGGCCTCATAAACAATATATTTTTTATAAATATGCGCTCCCCCAAAAGCCACAATTTTTAAGTTATTAGCGATTGCCTTTCTTTAAATTCTTCATTTTACAATACAGAATGTAATTTTTGTGGGTAGCATTTTCGACAGCGGACTCTTATTGTTTATAAATATTATTATTAACAAAAACGCTTAATTTTTAGAATCAATTTTTTAGAATTTTTTTATTGTTCTATGGCACAATATAAAACTTTTTAACTTTTGTGATATTTTTTCGTACGACCAGCCGTTAATTATTCGTGACCTCATAAACAATGTATTTTTTATAAATATGCGCTCTACTAAAAGCTACAATTTTCCAGTTATTAGCGATTACATTTCTTTATATCCTTCATTTTACCATACAGAATGTAATTATTGTGGGTAGCATTTTCGACAGCGGACTCTTATTGTTTATAAATATTGTTATTACCAAAAATGCTTAATTTTAAAAATTTATTTTTTCTTTATTTTTTTATTAATCTATGGCACAATATTAAACTTTTTACTTTCGTTGTATTTTTTTGTTAGACGAGCCGTTATTTATTTATGGCCTCATAAACAATGTATTTTTTATAAATATGCGCTCCCCCAAAAGCTAGAATTTTTAAGTTATTAGCGACTGCCTTTCTTTAAATCCTTCATTTTACTATAAGAAATGTAATTTTTTTGGGTAGCATTTTCGATAGCGGACCATTATTGTTTATAAATATTGTTATTAACAAAAAAGTTTAATTCTTAGAATCAATTTTTTAAATTTTTTTATTGATCTATTGCACGATATAAAACTTTTCACTTTTGTGATATTTTTTCGTACGACCAGCCGTTAATTATTTATGGCCATACAATCAATGTATTTTTTATAAATATGAGCTCTCATAAAAGCCACAATTTTTAAGTTATTAGCGATGTCCTTTTTTTATATCATTTATTTTACTATAAAGAATGTAATTATTTTAGGTAACATTTTCGACAGCGGACTCTTATTGTTTATAAATATTGTTATTAAAAAAACGCTCCATTCTTAAAATCAATTTTTTTTAAATTTTTTTATAATCTATGGCACAATATAAAACTTTTTACTTATGTGATATTTTTTCATTCGACCAGCCGTTATTTATTTATGGCCTTACAAACAATGTATTTTTTATAAACATACAAACCTCAAAGCATCAATTTTGCAGTTATTAGCGATCAACTTTTTTTATATCCCTAATTTTACCATAAACAATTAAATTATCTTGGGTAGTATTTTTAATGCCTGCGACTTATTGTTCATAACGATTATTATTAACAAAAATGCCTAACTAGGAAAATCGATTTTTTCCTAATATTTTTTTGGTAATCTATAGCAAAAAAAATAAAACTTTTTACTCCCTTCGATATTTTTTTGTGCGACCAGCCATTATTTATTTATGGCCTTATAAACAATGTATTTTTAAAAAATATGCGCTCCCCTAAAAGCCACAATTTTTAAGTTATTAGCGATTGCCTTTCTTTATATCATTAATTTTACCATAAAGAATGTAAGTATTTTGGGTAGCATTTTCGATAGCTGACATCTATTGTTTATGAATATTGTTATAAACAAAAACGCTTAACTCTGAAAATCGATTTTTTCTTAATTTTTTTCTCAATCTATGGTACAATATAAAACTTTTTACTTATGTGATATTTTTTCATTCGACCAGCCGTTATTTATTTATAGCCTCATAAACAATGTATTTTTTATAAACATACACATCCCTAAAAGCATCAATTTCCAAGTTATTAGCGATCAATTTTTTTATATCCTTAATTTTACGTTAAACCATATAATTATCTTGGGTAGTATTTTTAATATCTGCCCCTTATTGTTTGTAACGATTATTATTAACAAAAATGCTCAACTAGGAAAATAGATTTTGTTTTAATAGTTTTTTGGTAATCTATGGCAAAATATAAAAAATTTCACTCCCTTCGATATTTTTTTGTACGACCAGCCTTTATTTATTTGTGGCATTATAAACAATGTATTTTGTATAAAAATACGCTTTCCTGAAAGCCACCGTTTTTAATTTATTAGCGATTACCTCTTTTATAAACTTAATAAATAAATAAATGAATATTGGCTTACCGTATGAGAAAATGTCACGAAAGTGAAAAGTTTTATTTTGTTCTATAGATTAATAAAAAAATTAGAAAAAAATCAATTTTCTCAATTGAGCGTTTTTGTTAACAATAATAGTTATAAACAATAAGAGTCAGGTATCGAAAATGTCACCCAAAATAATTACATTATTTTTGGTAAAATGAAGGATATAATGAAAGGTAATCGCTAATAACTTAAAAATTGTGGCTTTTAGGGAAGCGCATATTTATAAAAAATACATTGTTTATAAGGCCATAAATAAATAACAGCTGGTCGTACTAAAAAATATTACTAGAGAGAAAAGTTTTATATTTTGCCATAGATTAATAAAAACATAAAGAAAAATCGATTTTCAGAGTTGAACATTTTTGTTTAAAACAATATTCATAAACAATAGATGTCAGCTATCGAAAATGCTACCCAAAATAATTATATTCCTTATGGTGAAATAAAGGATATAAAGAGAGGTAATCGCTAATAACTTAAAAATTGTGGCTTTTAGGGAAGTGCATATTTATAAAAAATACATTGTTTATAAGGCCATAAATAAATAATGGATGACCATACGAGAAAATCGCACGCGAGTGAAAGGTTTAATTATGCCTCAAGGATAATTAAAAAAAAATTTTAATCAATTCAGGTTATTGAGGTTCATTATTTATATCAATTGTTATAAGCAATCAAGCAAACTAAATTATAAATTACAAATTACTTCACTAATTCTAGATAAAGCTTTTGCAAAAGTTTGAAGCAATATTATGACGCTGGTTGATCTGAAAGTTTGTTTATTATTAAATAAAGAGCCCAAACGGTTTCCTCTTGAAAACAGCAAATTTTTAAGAAAAAGTTATGCAGAAAAATTTTTATTCAATCAGAAGATTCCTTTTTTCTTTCAAGAGATCTATCCTCGATATAGGCACTGTGCAAATTTTTAATTTTTCCGAAAAATAGATTCTGAGGTAACATTGTGCAATTATGACAGTTTTAGTAAAGAATTATTTGTTTATAACGCTGTACATTGCAAACGGTTAATCGCACGAAAAAGTTGAGGATGCAAAAAAACTTTTATTTTGCTCAGTCATGATAAAAATAATTTAATTAATTTTCTTTGTGAATTAATAATGAAAAAGTTAAAAAAAATAAAGTAAAGAAAAAAATAAAAAAATTTTTTTTAGGCGATTAGCAATCAAGTGTTTTGTCGATGAATTGTTTTGCTACTGCGTATTGGCAATAAATGGCGTTTGGCCTATAATTAAAAATGTAATTAATTTTTTTAATAATTTTAAAATTAATTTATTTTAATTTAAAATTCTTATTATTATATATTAAATAATTTAATTATAAAATTCTGGTAAAGTAGTATATTGTTTTTAATTATCTAGGAAGCAAGAGTAGTTTAAACAATTGATTAATCACAAGAAATACATTGAAATAAACGAAAAAGTAACGTCAAGGTAAAAGAATTTATGGACAGAAAGATATTTAAAAAAAATCATTTGCTTTAGAAACTGAAATATTTAAAGAAAGAAAAAAGTAATTTTTTCGCGATTAAGTATTGGTGATAAACGGCGTTTGGCCTTTTAAATGAGGCGCCTCAATTTTAAAATTCTAGTAAAGTACTAAATATTTGTTTGAATTTCTCGAGGCACAAGCAGTAGTTTAAGCAAATAAATAATCACAAGATAAAATTCAAAAAAAAAGATGTTAAAAATTATTTGCTTTAGAAAGTGCTATTAGAAAGAAAATAGTTCAAGAAAAAAGAAATTTTGTTTGGCGATTGACGATCAAGTGCGCGTTAATTTTAAAATTCAAATGAAATAATTTATATTTGTCTTGTTGTAACTATCGAGGTTTAAAAAGTTATTTTAAGAAATAAATAATTACAAGAAAAGCATTTCAAATAACTAAAAAAATTAATAACACGATAAAAAAATTCAAGAAAAAAAATATATTAAAAAGAACAATCGTATGCTTTAGAAACTAAAAATAGTAAAAAAATGTTTAGGTGATTGGCGATTAAGTTTTTGGCGATTAAGTATTGATAATAAATTGCGTTTGGCCTTTGCAGTGAGACACCTTAATTTTTTTAATTCTATAAAAATATTGTTATTTTTTGTTTAAATATTCTAGTTATAAGGAGTAATTTAAACAAATAAATAATCAAGAAAAAAAAAGATTACATGCAACAACAAAAATTCAAGGGAAAAAAGAAATAAAAAATTTCGTTTGCTTCACAAACTAAAATAGTTAAAAACATATCTAAAAATTTTGTATCCGATTAACGATTAAGTATTTGGCAATTATGAATTGGCGATAGATGTAAATTGTTCATTTAAAAGAGGGGCGTTAATTTTTAAATTTTTCCAAAGCACTAAATTTTTTTCGAAATTTTAGAGGTATAGCAAATTGTTCACACAAAGAAATAGTAACAAGGAAAAAATTTGAAATAACTGAAAAATTAAATGCAAACAAAGAATTAAAAGATTATTAGAAGATCTGAAAAAATTCAAAAATTGGAAAAAATTTGATACAAATTTAAAACAACATAGTTTTTTAATATTTTAAAATAAAATTTAGAAGCATTCAAAGGATTATCAGGTATTTAAGTTTAAAATAATTTAACTTTTAATTAAAGAAGTGTTTCGTTTATAAAAAAAATGTTAACGTTCAATTTTTAATTTTTTTTAATTTAAAAATTCTTAAAGTGGTATAATTTTGAAAAAAAAATTAATTCATTGAACGCGGATTTATAATCTTTGAACTGCAGAATTTATAAAAGTTATAAAAATTTTATTTGACCGACAAAGTACATTCAATTAAAAATTGTTCAGTTTAAAAGTGTTAGTAGCTTGCATTTAACACGTGTAAATTGTTGGACATTTGAATTCGATATGAATACAAAATTATTCATTAAAAATACTCTTGAATTTCAATTTTCAAAATTGGATATTGAAGAGCTCCAATTTGATTCCAATGATTTGCAGCTCAATTTTTATTTATTCAAATGGAAAAATTATCTTTCCGCTAAATCATCACTTTTCCTTCCTAGGGAAGAAAGCGAATTAGAGTTCTTCTTAGATTTCTTAGATTTCATTAATTTTTCATTTCTCCTGACTATTATTAATTAAATACTAAAATCTTAAACTTGTAACATTATTAACCTAGAATCTCTAATAAACGAAATAAAACAATTTTAAAACATTATTTTAAAAATCAAATTTATTCTGCCTTTTAAAAATATTAAATTTGTGTACAATTTCTGCTCCCTACTTTTACAAACAATAAAAAAATCTTTCAATAGAGGACGGATAACTCACACTTAGTTTTAAAGTTAATTGAAGAACCTCTACCTTAAAAACGCACTTTGTGACCTTACTTAGCTCTCCAGTTTCGCAACTAATTCATTGGCTATATTGTAAACCAAAGCCTAACTTTCAGCCCGGTTAATGTAAAAAATATAGTACGTGACCAGGGGAGAGGGAATTTCTCGACTCGCGTGAATGCCGCCCTCGCTTCGCTCGCGCGGCAGCCTTTTCCGCTTATGGAAAATCGCTGCCTTTCTCACCTTGACGCTTAAATCTACTATTCTCCAACAGGAAATGAATTTTTGTACATTGAAAAATGAAAAAAGTAAGTTTTAAATCAGCTCAGTATTGAGCAGCCGAGAAAATCGGAACACAAATATTATTTCTCATTGAAATATAAGATACTTCATTAATTCGGTTCGAACTTCCCAATAACTGGTGCACATTCACTGTATTAATCGAGCGATATTTTAGCAAAGTCCTGGAGGAATAGAGAAAACAGTCATCAGCAAGAAATCGATATAACCGGAAATGGATTGTGATCGCATTGTAAGTTCTAGATGCAAAACAAGTAGCACTGTTCTGATTACATGTCGCAAGAAATTTACGCTTCTCACTTCCAACGGATACGTTTCCGGACTTTTATTCGACAATAAATTCCAAATGCCATTTTCTAAAGAGAAAGTGTAGTACAAGATATCTCTAAAGTTTAGTACAGTCATAAAAAGCTTTTTATTTTCAATGTTTTACAAAGCAAAGTCTGTTACTCTGTTCTAAGAAAGTACTTATCTTATTCGGTTTAGAAAATTGAAATCGAATTTCTTTGGAATCAAATAATTTTTTGTTTTTAGTTTAACTATAGATTGTGGTTATTATATGGCCAGCAAAATATTTCGATAACTATACTAATTTTTTTTTAACTAAATCTTTTGGTATTAGGAGTCTTTAGTTGATTAAAAAACAAAATTTGGTTAGACAAATCAGATATCTTGTTAAATGAACTAACATTTGTTTAAATAAAGCAAATTTAAATGTTTTAATTATAAACCAAAAATTAAACCATTGTGGTAATTTGGCTAATAATTTCAAATTGCCGGTCATTTCCTGGGTATTCGCGATAAAGTTTTTCCATTTTTGCGGTCAACTAAAAGTAACATTCATATTTGCAAAATAAATAAATTTTAAAACTAATACTTAAATTTTACATTAAAAAGTATCAATTTTTTACAACAAAAAAATATTCCGTTAAAAATATTAATTTAAAAAAATAGATTTTCAACAAAAGAGGTAAAATTTCAACCAAATTCATACATTTTCAAATAAAATTATGAATATTTGACTGGAATAGTTAAATTTTAAACAAAAATGATGACTTTTCAACTAAAAAGATAAATTTTTAAACCAAATCATTAAATTTTAAATATAAAAAATTATTGACTTTAAAAAATACAATTTTTCAACAAAAGGTCTTAATTATTAATCAAATAGTTAAAATTTTAATTATGGAATACATATTCTCAAGCAAATAGTGGAATTTTAAAATAAAAAAATAATTCTCAACCAAAAATAAAATAGTAATATTTGTAGATCAAAAAATAATTTTCAAACAATTTAAAAAAAAAAGCTTTTAAAAAAATAGCTTTTAACAAAAAAAACTAACTATGAAAAAAATAACATTAAACAAATAATTACATTTAAACAAAGCTATTTATTTTTAAATAAAACTGTAAATACTGAACTGGAATAATAGAATTTTGTACAAGAAAGAAAAAATTTCCAACTGAAATTAAGAATATTTAGTTAAAATAATTGAATTTTTGAACAAAAAGGTTATTTTTAAACAAAGAAGGTTAATTTCTATCAAAATGAAGGCAATCTTGAAACAAAAAATGAATGCTAAAATTTTTAGTCAAATAATTAATATACAACCGAGGAGATAAATTTTTAACTAAAATTATAAAATATTCAATTGGAAAAAGAACATAAATAAAGCAAGTTTTCTAATTGATATCTCAATTTTAGCTGAAGGAATGAATTTTTAATTAAAACGAAGAACTTTTAACAAAAAAAATAATTTTTAACAAAAGTCCTATCTTTTATCACTGTTTACAATTTAAAAAAATATATTGAAAAGTGAACGAATATGTATTAAAATAAATCTATTAGCCAAATTATCAATACAAACAAATTGTGTTTAATTTCAATGTTGAAAACTGTTTTATTTTTAACTTAATTTCAAATTCTCGCTAAACTTTTTTTTTAAAGAAAGACGTATTGGGAATGGATCAAAGCTGAGCGTTTCAGATCAGAAAAGTAACATCAGGAAAAGTAGGGTAAAATGGGTAGGAAATCTAGAAAATGTAAAATAAAAACGTGGATGGAGAATTTGAAGGGATTCTGTGACTTTGGAAACGAAGTCTCACGTTTGAATTCACATGTGTGGCACGTTCCTTGCTCACTCGACATATTACATATGTATGGCTCACACAGATACACACCTATAATTGGAACTCACACTGAGACTCTTTGAATTTTAAAATTTCTTTTTCACTGTGTTTACAAAATACAAATCTGGTCTACATGCTTCTGTGCATGCCCACCCATTTGTGACGGAAATCAATCACACGTTCTGCATGAAATACAATATTGTCGCTCGATTGAATACTGATTCTGATTCTGAATTTAATCCTGATTCTAATTCTAATTCTGATTCTGATTGTCATTCTGATTTCGTTTCTGCTTTTTATTCTGATTCGGATTTTGCTTCTGATTCTGATTCTGATTTTGTTTTTCAATCTGATTCTGATTTGGCTTCTGATTCTGATTTAGATTTTGTTTCTTATTCTGATTTTCTTGTGATTCTGATTTTTCTTCTGATTCGGATCCTAATTCTGATTCGGATTCTGATTTTGCTTCTGACTCTGATTCTGATTCCGATTTTTTTTCTCATTTTGATTCTGATTTTTCTTCTGATTCTGATTTTAATTCTGATTGTGTATCAGACTTTGTTTCTTATTTTTCATCTGATTCGTATCCTGAGTCTGATTTTGCTACTGATTCAGATTTTAAATTTGCTTCTGATTCCGCTTCTGCTTCTGACTCTGATTTTGCTTCTAATTCTGATTTTGATTCTGCTTCTGATTTTGCCTCTGATTCTCATTCTGATTATGCTTCTCATTCTGATTCTAACTTTGCTTCTGAATCTGATTCTGATTTGACTTCTGATTCTGATTTAGACTTTGTTTCTCATTCGGATCCTGATTCTGATTCGGATTCTGATTTTTCATCTGACTCTGATTCTGCTTCTGATTTTTCTTCTCATTCTCATTTTTCTTCTCATTCTGATTCTGATTTTGCTTCTGTTTCTGATTTTAATTCTGATTCTGTATCAGATTTTGTTTCT
>JAAAKG020036409.1:0-19268 GCA_010014905.2 Druon quercuslanigerum
TACTCTTAAGCTAGATGAAGACGCTTTAGACATCTCACTGTTTCTTAACTATCACTAGAGGCAACTGTTGCAACGTCCAGAGGCGGAGTGTCTAATAATAACTGCTGATGAAGTGAAGAATCTTGTGGCTAAACTAAAACATTTTCAGCGCCAGGGCTCGACAACTTTTAGTGAAAGAAGTTCACTTTGACAGACCAACATCTAGTTTGTACATTTACTACTTTTTTAGATGAAGAACAACTCATCCCGCAGTGGTTAGTTGAAGGACATACGGTAATGATCCCTAAGACCAGAGATTTATCAAGTCGAAAGAACTATCGGCCCATAGCTCGTTTAAACACCAGATGAAAGCTATTCACTGGCATCATCAAAGAGAGGATGTTAATATCTATCTAGCCGGTATGGATTGCAAAATTTGAACAACGCGGATGCAAGAGAGGAGGGGCTGGTTTTAGAGAGAACCTGTAAATAGACAGGTATATTACCCAGAATTCCATCAGGTACCGACGCAATTTGTCCATGGCGTGGATTGACTAACGAAAGGAATTCGATAACAAGAACCATGAGCTACTTGTTTGGCTCCTTGAGTGCTTGGAGATGCATCCGAAATTTGGGAGATGTATAAAAGAGCTTATGCTCTTGTGGCGGACAAGATTTGTCATAACATCTCTTAAAGACCCATACTTTTTTGCAGCTCTCTCTTGCCTCTAACTATTGTGCTCCCAGGCAAATGCTCTAGGTCATTTTGACGGCAGTAAATAGGTAGACTAATACAATTGGCATGAGCTTTGGACTTGACAATCTTGCCTGCGTCAATCTGTACAAAGAAAGACAAGAAAATACAGCATCTCGTAAAGATCTTTAACTTATAGGTGCAAATACCAATCATCATCTGGGTAATGAAGAAACATATGCATATCTTGGAATACCGCAAGCGCAAACTCAGGATTTGCGTTTGTGAAAAACGAGCCTTGGAAAAATGTATCGCAAAATTCTCAGAAAAATTTGGGCTGCCGAATTAAGTGAAAAGCATAGGATCCAGGCAAACAATATTCTGGTCGTTCATATAATGCTCTACACATTTGGTGCGCTGTCCTTGGCGATCATCTTAAATTATAATAAAAAACTGGTGGGTGGGGACGAACTCATCATAGCGCGCATCGGTTTTATTTGTGCCTGAGTGCTCGACTGAGTGACAACCTATTGAAAGTTGTCACTCGGGCGAGTCTTGTTAAATCCACAATCTGTGTGTGTGTGTGTGTGTGTGTGTTAAAGAATAATAGAACCTACCGAATTTTATCAATTCAGTCGCGCTTGCATGTTTGACTAAAATCATTAATTTAATAAACATTCCATTTTATCCAAAGTAACTGGAGATCCTTTTGGTTATATTAGCTTAGTTTGCATTTAAGAGAATAACCAGTGAAAGAAGAAAAAGAGTGTGGATAAGGTTTCTCAAGGTAAACGGTTGTTACTTCTATAGTTTTAAAGTTTTTGTGTCATTCTCTTGCACAAGTTGACTTGGCTTGAGTTTATGTTTTTGGACCTTCTGATTCTCCTGCCAGACATCATTCTCCATATTCTCCAGTCAGTTCTGTTCCTCCTGCCAATGGGCTGACAGGTATAGGTTTCTGAATATTAAAGACCGGTTAGGGGGTCTCGTGCCATCTCTCTGATCCCTGGATTAATATTTCTAATTACTAGTCGCTCATCTGCGTGTGGCGTCGAGTATAAACGTTTTATTGCAAGGCGTCTATTTTAGTTGCAAAAGTCAAATTTTAAATATCTCATTTGATTTAATAAAGATTTTCTGCCGATCGACAGGTATTCCAGGGAAAATACTCGCCGCTTTTTTTTTAATATGTCAATTCAAATAAATTTAATAAATGAGTTCTCAATTGTGCAACCGTCAACAATCGGCAAGTTTGCCGATTACTACCTTCATATTTTCGTAAAATAAATAATTAATTAAATCCTTAAAACTCACACTATGAAAATGTAAATATCTGAGCAGGATAAGCTTAATACGTATGATATCTGAGATAACAAATATAATGTTCATTGTATAATCAGATGGCGAACTGGAATATTCATTGGTTAAAGTGTTCTTCCAAGTTTTATAAAAATATTAATTATGATCAACTGTGCGTGTGCTAAAGATAAATTAAATGCTAAAAGTGTCCCTTTTGAGAATTTTGAACTTAAATGAATTATCTATCATCATGAAAATACAAAAAAGAAGAATTTACAACCCAAAATATTATTTTCTTTTAAAAAAAGAATTTTCCACTTTTTGCATTTTTTATCAAAGAATTCAATTTTGAAAAATATAGTTGAATTTTTTATTTAAACGATGAATTTTAAGGAAAAAATTTGCGCTTGGTTTTTTTTACTTCTTTTACATTTGTGCATAGTCATTTTGAAATTAAAGGTAAAAACTTCGGCTTTAACGAACACATTAACAGTACGGATCTTCTACGTCGTACTAGATTTTTTCCAAAATTTGAACTTTTCTACATTATATTTAGCACTATTATTTAAAATTTGTATTATATATATTGCGGTACCTCCTCCTGGTACTGCTTATTTGGATATTAAAAAATAATGTATAAATTTTATATTTCATGATTACTTTAATATTTTCTCTGCATTTTGCACAAATCTTGATTTTCAGCTATCCTGAAAAATGTTTCATTTGACTAAAATTATATTAACATTCAATATTTTTTCCAACTTATGTCGTTTTTTCATAATATTAATTTCTTTCAAGTCATTATATTATTTAAACCAGAGTTCATAAAAAAACTTGTCGATCTCTTTTGGTTGAACGACGTTTGTCAGTTTATTTCCTTCGTATCTTGTGTTATTATTTTTGGCAAACCTTGTGTCATTTTTGTGAATAATTAATTTTTTTTATTTTATCTGGTACGATCACAAGAAAAACCACGCGTAGATTTTTTCGAGTAAACCAAAAACTATACAGGGTGTCCCGCGAGCACTGTAGTTAATTTTGTGGGGGAGTTGTGCACAAAAAATAAGCAAAAAAGTCCCGAACAT
The DNA here is from genome assembly GCA_010014905.2 of Druon quercuslanigerum. NCBI lineage: Eukaryota > Metazoa > Arthropoda > Insecta > Hymenoptera > Cynipidae > Druon > Druon quercuslanigerum. The sequence goes on from JAAAKG020036409.1 coordinate 3,058, forward strand.
TTTTTCGATCCGATGCTTATTCTGGTCACAAAAAAGGGTAAAAGTTGTTTGTACGTGTGAGCATGTGTGGCGTCCAGCGCTTTGGTAGGGGAACTGCTTTGTTGAGACGGCACACACATGCTCACACGTACATATAACTTGTACTCTTTTTTGTGACCAGAATAAGCATCGGATCAAAAAAATGTTCGGGACTTTTTTGCTTATTTTTTTGTGCACAACTCCCCCACAAAATTAACTACAGTACTCGCGGGACACCCTGTATATTCTTTCAAAACCCGGTTTATGAATAATTTATAGATTTTCTTCAGGTGCATGATTTTTATTAGTTGGTTTCTTTTGGTATCCTGTATGATTTGAACGCAGACTGTAATTTTTTATTGTTTCTTATTTTTTGTGCGATCAATTTTCGAATTTTATGATTTTTCAAGAAAAATAAAAAATTTATTACAATAGTCTTGTACTCGGTCTTAAAAAAAGAAACGTTATTGTTTTCTTCACTTTTTTCACATCGTGCGCACATTGTGTGATTCTCAGTGATTCCAATGTAGGCACCTTTTGCTACTGCGCTTGCATTAGAACCGCGCACTATTTTACGGTAGTCGACAAGCAATTTAAAATTAAAATAAAAAATAATTCTTGTGATTCAAAAAAATAATTATTAAAAAATGCATAAGAATGTATATAAATTGTACCATTTTTTATTTCAGACAAGAAAAAAATCTTTAACGCACATGAAAAAGTATTACAAAATAATTGTTGATACAGGTTCTTGTGCTTTTTTTAATAAATGTTCATTAAAATTACAAGAATTGGTTTCACATCTAATTTTGAATTGCTTGTCAACTGCGACCAACCAGTGCCGTAATGAATGAATTTTTTTTTACTATACGATACCTGTGATAAACATTCGAAACGTATATTAAAGCACGCTCTTATTCGAATTTAAATTCAGACCGAAGTAAACTAGTTCCAGAGTAAAAGTTCATATGTGCAATGCTTCATTAGATATCAAATTAATAACCACAGATCTTCTTCACTATATCTCATCTAGTTATCAGAACATTCATAAATGCTATATTTAAATTTCGAGCCTTTTGCGGCTTTCAGCTCTTCGGATAAGTGTATCCAGATCACAATTTTAATTCTACAACGGCAGAAACAGTGGCCCCCTCTTCATAGAATTATTTGACTGGGTCATAACAAATTTTGGTGGCAGTGTGGTGAGATTGTTGCATCTGAATTACCGGGAATATTTAAAAATGGTTCATTAGGGTAAGTTTACAATAAGAGTCGCAAGCGTCGCTATGGTCAAGGCATAAGTGACAGTGAAACAAAAAAGAAAACCTATATATAACAAAAGGGAATTTTGTTTACATGAGCGTGTTTGTGCAAATTGAAATCTGAGACAGGGTATCTGTTAAATAACAATTGTATTTTACTAAAAGATACGCACAATCTTATATGTTTTACTTCGAATTATTCTGTCGATAGGACCAACGATCATCTGTGAAGTGCGATCCACCGCTGGAGATCAAACTGGACTCGCGATCCAACTTGGGCATGAACCCGAGTACTTTCTTGTAAATTGATTCAATTGTTAAGTACCGACCTTCGCCTCCGCTTCGACAAGTAGTAAGCGCTAATTCAAATATTTTATATTTACAATACGGATAATTTTGTCTACTTCCATACCAATTGATCTTAGTTGCCTTATACACGGAGTAAAATGTTGGTATATTTTTAAAATAATTTTCAGATGAGTACTTTAGGCGACAACGACTCATCAACCATCCATGAACAAATTGCGCTCATCTGCTCTTAACTCCCCACAATGATTAAAGTGTTGCGCGCCGCGATGATAAGACAGTAGGCTCAAATATGAATGAATATCTGTCCATTGGGTCCAGATCACCAGCAATTCCTACCACAATCTCATATTTAACGAGAAGAGCGAGAGAGGGGCTGAAATTAAACAATGATCCCTTTTACAAATTCGACCGTTCGAAAATGCCCGTGAGCATTTTCCGCAGATCAGTGTGAAACTGACAAAGCTCTCTTAAAACCTGCTGAATTAGCATACCTAGTTATAATGGTTAGAAATAAAATAACAGGAACAGCGCGAAAGTATATGCAAGATCAGGTAAGGTATAATCTTAACAATAATTTGAAAATCTTACGAAACGTTTTCTACCTCGGGAGGATACCAGGCAACTTAACAAATGCTTGCGAATGCTCACAGGTAACCCGATGAATCAAGTGCAGATGAAGGAACCAGAGTCAGATCTATTTTAAATAAAATTATAACTAAAGTTATTTCGAAAAATCCTGTAGAGCAGCCTAGATAGAGGTGTGCGAAATGCACAAAAAATGCATCAAACAATTTTATTGGCGGCCTTGATAAGGAATCTTTAACCTTTATTAACCCTCAACGCGATAGGTGAGTGTAGCACTCTTACTAGGGATATTTATTGAACGTATCATCTGAAGGCATCTGTCGCTCTAAGGGTTACGAATAAATTCAACCAAACTTTAGATGCTGCAATCGCACTGGCCGTGGAGGAAAATCAAGGACACAATAGTTGGAAACGCAGTCATAAAAAAGAAATAATTCATTCGTCTGAAAATTACCGAACGTGAAAAATTGACCATGTAAATTGCAAAATGGGTGATGGGAAATCCTCTAGCGCATCTGTCAAAGGTTGAAAATATTGCTCGTACAATAAATCATTTACAACAAGAATGTCGTCTCAAAAACAGATATAATATAGAACGGCAGAGTTTTAAAAAACTAATGAAATACTAATGAAGTGTAAATATCTAAGCAGAGCACCTTGAGGCCGATTATATCCGCGATAACGAATATACCACATGATATGTTATCTAATAAAGAACTATACTATTCATTAGTTAAATTGTCAATCGAAGCTTTCATTCATAGTTCGATAAGACTCTTTTCCAATTAAAAAAAAATGAGGATTGTTTCTTCTTTTGTATTGTCCATAGCAGTCATTTTTAATTCTATTGGTAAATATCATAATATAATACATCCATGATTTTATGAACACTTTTGAGCTATACGAAAGTAAAAACTCATGCAATAATTTTTCTATACGTACAATGTGTGTGATAAACGGTAATGGAATTTGAAACGTGCCACCATTGATAAGGCATTCGTATTATACGTGCGCGTACATGTATATGAATCATCAAAAAAGTTCCCTTTTTAATAAAAACATAGTGAAACTATTTACAATATTTAATTAATCAATTCAGTTAGCCTTGACCAATAGAAATGCACAAGGAAAACGTTTTCTGTCTGATTTTTGTGCTATTCTCTTGTACAAGTTGACTTTGGTTGAGTTTATGTTCTTAAGGCTGTTTTCTAAACCGAATCCTCTTTTTCTGGTTACAGACTTAAGTTCACAGTTCGACTGCTCACCTAATGGCAAACCTATTCCTGGTGTTTTTCGCAGTCGACCTTCTAGATCTCCCGCCAGGAATCATTCTTCTTACTCTCCGGTCAGGTCTGCTCCACCTGCCGAATCTTTTCTTCTTACCAGGTCTAGATCTCGTACTGCAACTCATTTTTCTTCCCGCATAGCTGGACCTAGACTTGAAAAACTGAAATCAGTTCGGCTTATTCCCCACAAGAATCCGACCCGGCGATTTGAAACTCGAAGACACACTTTTCCACGTGATGCACCAATTCAAGTGAGAGGAAAATATCACACCCTTTTTCCGGTGCCAGACGGAAAACAGACTGTGTTAACGACGTCCAATGGTGACATTTTTGCGATACTGGAGGCAAATAATACAGTCCTGCGTGGAATATATATAAAAAGAGGTAAAACTCAAATACGGGTGAAAATAAATATTTACAGCGGCGAGATTCAAGATATGAGCAGAGAAGAAATGGACGAATCACCTATAGGCAACCGCCGCCCAATATCCAGGAATTTTGAAAAAATAATGGTAAAAGACGTTCGCTCTCAACAATAATCAAATTATTTCCTCAATGTAAGATTTAAGTACTTGGGTCGCCTCAAAACTTCATTTGCAAAATTTTCTGACATCCCTGATTTCTTCATAAACAATTTTTTTCCCCTAACCGAAAAAGTTCAAGGAAAATTATTTTAATCTTGTAACAATTTTAATAACGAATCTTTTATGATAGAAATAAAACAAATTCCGATTAAAATTTGTTTCCTTATTTCAACCAAAAGATCGCTTTCTAACAAAAACACTTTTATCAGCAAAAAAATAATTTAAAAATGGCAGAATTTCAAACCATGCAGTTAAATTTTAAGAAAAAATAGTAGAATTTTTAAACAAAAATATTAAATTTTACACAGAAGCAGTAGCCAATTTAAAAATTTAAAACATTTTTAACCACATGGCCTAGTGTTAACTGACAGAAAAAAGATCTAGAAATATATTAGTACACTTTTTAACCGAAAAAATAAGTTTTAATCCGAATAATCAGGTTGAGTTCACATTGAAGTGAAAAGCGAATAAAAGAAAAAAACGAGAGTTCCTTACAAATTTAATTCTTTTTTAAAGTAAGCAATTTTCTTTGTGAACTAAAAAAACGCACTTTTTAGAATTGAATGCAATTTTCAACCCGATAAAAATTTTTATTAAAATACTTAAATTTTTCACTCGATAGTTAGATTTTAAAGCTACAAAGAATTGATTGATTTAGAAATAAAAATGATAAATTTTCAAGTAGAAATATGAATCTCAACTTTAATTTTTACAATTTTTATCCGAAATCTTGGATTCGCCAATTTTAATTTCGATATTTTTGAATTGTGATTTGTTGCTATTATGATTATACCATTAAACTACTTGCACTCAGGGCTGGGCGCGAATTACTCGGGAGGTGGGAAGTAAAGTGTGAAGGAGGTATAGGTTTTTTAGATTGATATAGAATTCGGAAAAACGAAAAATTATGTAAACACAATGTAAAGTTTCATGAAACTTTATCCTGGTGAAAAGTTTGATGAAACATTGGGGGATTCGTGAAATATTGTAATGTTTCAAATATATTAGCGGAAAAATTGAAACTGATAAGATGAAATTCTAACCTGACCTTAGAGGCCGAATCTGTCTGCGTATGCACATTTCGTTATTTATATTATTTACTTTTTTAAATATTATTTACTATATTCGGCTTGGCCAGGATTATTGTACGACCTTATAATTGATGCTTTCTCTTTAGTATTCTTAGCAAATGATTGGAAAACTGTTTTGAAATGTGTAAATGTATAAAATTGTTTTCATTTTAATAATTTTTTGCATTAAAATAACATTTTATTTACTACAAAATTTTAAAAAGTAATCTAGTTCTTTTGGTTTTTTGTATGCAAAAAACGTAACCCCTTTCGGGGTTAGCGTGACTCACTCGGTATTGAAGGGGGAAGTGTGAGACCCCAAACCTCAGTGATGCAGATTTTCTCAATTGAGTTTTCTAACGTACATTTTTCCATGTCGCTGTTGTGGTGTTCTATAGCTTTATCTCCGAACAGTCCTCTAAAATAGACTCACAAGACTTCTAGTATTCCGTCTGTATCGTGAAGCATTTCGCATTTACTATTTCTCATGCTGACAAATTATGCAGTTTCTTGCTTCCTTAAAAGAAGTATCGTATTTTATTCTCTTCTTCTGTTCGGTTTTATCTTGAATCTTCTTGACTAGTCGTTTACTATTCTTGTTTTTATCTCTGTAATTATTTTTATGCATATTGTTCTTCGCATCGCTAAGACGGGTGATATTTAAAGTTCTCTTGTACGCTTTTTCCTTTTCTTTGTGGGATACCTCAATTTCATCATTCCACCATGCATCATTAAACGTTCTTCCTACAATCTCAGTACAACACGCTTTGGTTGCATTTGGAACAATTTTATCCCCTCGTGTCTTTTAATAGCTATCTTAGTCTTTCATGCACAACAAACAAAGTCAATTATTATAATTTTTTTATATGGTTTATTATGGATAAAAAAAACTACGCGTTCTGTCAAAAAGTCATTCAATATAAATTTGTAGATAATTTTCGTTAAATCATCTATTTCGTATGTTGCACAGTGTGACCGCCAAATGGAATTTGTTATTCTTAATGATGATAAGACAGTAGGCTCAAATATGCATGAATATCTGACAATTGGGTCCAGATCACCTGCAATTCCTTCCACAATCTCACCTTTAACGAGAACAGTGGAAGAGTGGCTGAAATTGACCAAGCATCTCATTCCCGAATTTGACGGTTTGAACAGGCCCGTGAAGATATGTTCGCAGAGCAGTGTACAGTTGCCACAGCTTTCTTAAAACCTCCTGAATTAGCATACCTAGTTATAATGATTAGAAATAGAATAAGAGGAACAGCGCGAAGGGATATGAAAGATCAAGTAGGGATTAATCTTAACAAAAATTTAAAAATATTACGAAACTTTTTTTACCACGGGAGAATACCAGGCAAGTTATCAAATGCTTGCGAATGCTCACAGGTAACCCAATAAATCAAGTGCAGATTAGGAAACCAGAGTACACCAAAAATGCAGTAAAACAATTTTATTTGCAATCTTCATAAGGATAATTTAACCTTTATTAACCCTCAATGAGACTGGTGAGTGAACCACTTTCACTAGGTATATTGCTTGATCACATCATCTGAAGGCACCTATCGCTGTAAGGGTTAACAATAAATCCCCCGGACTTTGGATGCTGCTATCGAATAACAGGGTTTTAAAAAACTACGATTTGTTAATCAGGCTAACAACGAGTGTTTGAACTCGAATCAGGATCACCAAAAAGGGGCACCGATGACGTTGAATTAAATTACAAGCCCTTAACACACGTTTCCATTTGCTTCGATAAGCCAGGTTATCAAGCCGTTAATCTAGTGATAAATTTAGAAAATTTACCCTTATACCATAATGTTAGCAGTTTCATGATTGATACAGACGGCGAGCTGCATCTTGTTAAGGTAAGTATCCTGAGTTCGTACGTGCGAGCAAACTATTAAAAAAATTACAATTTAATCTAAATTGGATGTGAGGTTATAAAAACTAAAGAAAAAATTAAAATAAGTATCGGAGATAAGGAATCCGCATTCTGAACCATACCCAAACAATTTCCTATTTTACAAAATAGAGTTCTGTGGTTAAGCTTTCTCCAAACGCAAAAAATTACTCTTTTATTTGAAGACATATCGCCTGTTGTCGTCGTGGTATCTTAAAAAATAACCTATTTGCCAGAAAGAAGGTTCTTGTTTAAATTCTTATAAAATGTCAGCACCTGAGTGAAGGGTATTTGAAAAGAATAAGTGCTATACCAGACATCTTTATGGGTAAGTTTCTCGTCACGATGAATAATAATATTGTAAAGTGCTTTGCCAAAACTCTACCACCGATTACATAGATCTCACATTCTCCCTATTAATTTGGAAGAATTTATCGCAATCCCACCTGGTGCACGAACAGGTGCATAATCCTTTCTCTCGCTCGAAGGTCAAAAGAAATCAGCCTACACGCTTCGCGACTCTCTTGAAAATTCTTGACCTAGAGGTACTAACGTGATGACATCTATCAATTTCACCTGCCTACTGACAATTTAGGTTCAACGAAGGCCGCGTCCCATCAAATAATTACCACTTACGAAAAAAACGTAAACCAAAAACAATACCGCTATCCCGAGATTCTTAAAATTGAAATAAGACTCAGAAAATGATCCAACTGAAAACAAAATTTGGAGGATGGTGACGATTATTTTGCACTAAATGAGCAAACCGGCGGTGATTCATATCCCCTCCACAACTACAGCGATATTCTCCATCAACTCGGTGGTGCCCGGTATTTGTCCATTCTCGACTTGGCCTCTGGATTTCATCAAATTTCCATGCATACTAATTGGATCATCGAATGATTCACTTTTTCTTTACATTATTTTTGTTAAACGAAATATTATTTAAATGCGTGCTGTATTTATTATCGGCATTTATATGATGATCATCCACCAAACCAGAACCCATGGCCTTTCCTATTAGACCTTCGTTCGATAGGGAAGATGAGGTATAGGTAATCGGGAACCATTTACTGGCTCTCTCACCTTTGAACGCAAGGGACGGGAAGAGCAGGTGAAGGGGCGGTCGGAAATTTGGCACCTTACTTGTAACTCAACGATTGAGCAGTGTAGATAAATAAAAGTTTGTTGATAAAGAACGGATTGAGTCCTTATTACAAAAAAATAAGTGCACTTCAGATTTTGAATAAGAAGAAAGAAAGAATCAAGCGTCAAATATTACATTTAAAACATTTTCTTGTTAAATGCCGCGAAGGAGAACCAGACGGTATAAAATTAAACTTACATATACAAAAAGTAAAAACTGATTTCGCGAAATTCGATGACATTCAAGATAAAATAGAAATATTGGATACGGATTCCGCTCATATTGATCTCGTTCTTGAAAGATACACAATTCAAGATGATTATCTAGAGCTTATTTCAGAGGCTGAACATCTCCTACTCGCGTTGCGAAAGGCAGAGTTAGAAAATTCAAATACAGAATCAATCGGGAACATTAGTCAAAAAAATTTTCACACAAAACACTCGTTTACATCCCTCATACATAATCAAACTGACTTGAGTAACGTTGAAAAATTACAATATTTGAAATCGGCTTTACTAGGCAACGCGGCGCGTAACATTTCGGTACTTTCAATTACAGACGATAATTATACTCGTGCTTGGGACCTACTGGAAAAAACTTATGCAGATAAACGTCTAATTATATCTAAACACTTGAGTTTACTTTTACGATTACCGGTTCAAGACAAAAAGACCTTCGAAGGTTTAATCAAGTTAACTGATGAGACCCAACAACACGTATTGTCACTAGCTTCGCTTAATATAAAAGTTTTAAAAGAAATTCTTGTCCAAAATTTAGAAGAAAAACTTTATAAAACTACTTTAAAAAAATGGGACGAAACCCTTAAATGAAATGTATTTCCGAAGCTTGATGACATGTTAGAATTTTTGTATCGCACAGCTGCTTGTTTATCTTAACGGGGACTTGAGAACATAACTAAAGCTAGAAAAACAATAAACATGCCTTCGAGTTTCGCCACTATCAGACCGTGTTCAGCATGCAGACGTAAGACTCATCCTCTCTTTTGACGCGAACAATTCCGCATCCTTGCGATACCGGAAAGAATAAAAATTGTAAAAGACGCTTTTCTTTGCATCAATTGCCTGCGTAATAATCACAAACCAACAGACTGTAAAGCCAGTAACTGTATGGAATGCAACAAGAAGCATTACACACTCCTGCATCAGGAATCCTCACAACTCCAAGCATAGCTCCTAAAACCCACAGGTAACAAAAAACTCTGTATGTCCTTAACAGCAAGTGCTCCAATGAGTCAACTAATGACAAGCACAGTCATTTATTCATTGGACAAACACTAGCGACCTGTACGATGTCGAGCTTTTTTTGATACATGTTCGTCAACGAATTCCATCACAAAAAAATTGGCCATAGCACTGCGATTGCCGACGACGAGATGCTCTGTTCCTGTCGGTGCATTAAACGATCTCACTACAACCGCACAGGCTGTAGTGAAAGTCACAATTCGATCTACATACAGCAATTATGAGAAAGCAGTTAGTTTTCTAATAATTCCCCGGATTGCAGAATTAGTTCTGAATAATCTTATTCCACGTGATGCTATCCAAATTGCCCCAAATATAAAATTTGCAGATCCGCACTTCTGTAAACCAGCACCAGTCGATGTACTGCTTGGGTGCGGAACATCATTGTCCACGTTGTGTGGACTCAATTAGGATAAGTCATAGGTGGTAGCCTTGTCCCTTCATCCTCTGTGGCTTCTCGCACTGCCAAACGTCATTTTTCAGGATTGCGGTCCGAAATCGCAAAATTCTGGAAACTAGAAGAAGGATTTGGAAAATGTACTCTTCTGCTGAGGCAATCGCATGCGAAGAGCATTTTCAGACACACATTATTTTTGTTAAACGACATATTATTTAAATACATGTTATGTGTATTATCGACATTTATATGATAAACATCCGCCAAGTAAGAATCCATGGCCTTTTCTATTCGACCTTCATTCAAAAGGGAAGAAAATGTATAGCTAATCGGGAACCATTCACCTGCTCTCTCACCTTTGAACGCAAGGGACGGGGAGAGCAAGTGAAGGGGCGGTCGGAAATTTGGCACTTTACTTGTAACTTTACGATTAAACAGTGTAGACGAATAAAAGTTTGTTAATAAAGAAGTTTGTTGATAAAGAACGGATTGACTCCTTATTACAAGAAATAAGTGCACTATAAGGGAATTTATCATGAAGGCTACAATGCGATAGAATACTAATTCCATAGCAAAAACTGCGTCTACAATCCAAAAGTTCTGCTGGCCGAAAACTGAGATCTCCATTAGCTTGCTTAAAAGATGCTGGGCTCTCCCGTCAGTCAGAAAGGTGCCAAATCTTGAAAAAGGAAATCACTTATTTTGCCTACATAATCACTGAAACTGGTTGAAAGCCTGTTCTACGAAAAATGGACCCCATTAAAAATTTTCTGATTCCAAAAACCCGTGCATATATTAAACAATTTTTAGGGTAAGTAGGATATTAATGCTGATTTATGCCTGATTTTTCTAAAGAGGCTAAGCTAACTCTTAAAGAAAGAAGTTACATTTAAATGAATTTCTGCGCAAAAAATCGCTGTTCGATTAATAAAATTCATCCTCTAAGATGTTTTCATCAAAAATTCTATGATTTTAAATCAAAATTTGTCAATAGCACTTTTTCTAAAAGCTAAGGAAAGCTAAAAATATAATTATTTAAAAAAAATTGTTGAGTGACCATATTTAAGAGTAAAACAGATGTAAGAAATATTAAATGCTATTTACACCGAAAATCGCCGATCCTCCAATGTACACCAAAATCGATGTTCAATTAGGTTTTAAGAATTTTGAGTGACACAGAGTCATTACGAAAATATAGGGCAACATAATCATTTATAGACTGCTTTCCCTCTTTCAGAGCAACGTGATGTGTTATGAACAAACTATCAGAAAACTGTCAAGATGATTTTGTCGTGCGTTATTTGGGTGAAATAGACGTTGATAAGCACGTAAGTTATACTAATAATTACCGAACTTTTAAGTTCCTCCCATTTACCAGTCAGTTTGAAATATAAATTGTACTTGGCGTAGCATGACTTCTAAATCTTAGGTTAGTCAAAAACGACTTGATATTCACGCAACTAAAGCTGGGATGTAAGAATTAAGTCATGACCGTCTGTATCCAAATTTTTGCCAGGGCGTTCGTTCGTGAAAATTTCCTCCAGGTTTTCCCTGAAAGTTTAAACTTATCTAATCTTGTAGTTGTTAGTGTCATACATGAATAATTATGCGAATACAATTGTATAATAAAAACAGAAATTTGTTTTTCTAGATGATTAGGGATGTAAAGTTTCATGAATCTTTAAAAAAAGTAGTTTATGGATTTCTTATGGCTATTTTTTACGCCGGGTTCTGTGGACCCATGTGAGTTGAAAATGTTACTCAAGAGAAGTGTAGTTAGGAAAGGCCTAATCAGAAATTTTTAAAAACTGTTCATCTGTTCAGAAACCCTTAAAAGTCGTTTGAAACCATCTAAATCTTTTAAGCTCTTTCAACTTCACTGGAAAAATTGAACAGATTTCTCTATAACGTGAAACCTTATATAAACGTTAATATTAATTTCAAGAAATTCAGTAATCATACTTTGTTTTCTTAAAACTAACACTAATGAAATGTAAATATCTGAACAGAGCAACCATCAAAACGATATTCTCCGAAATGAAGGATGTTCTTCCAATTAGAATGTATGATGATAGGTTCTTCTCTTGCCCTGTCCTTGGTAGTCATCCTCAACTCTATTGGTAAATATAATAATATATCTCTAATGCTTTGTAATTTTTTGAGCTATACGAAAATTAAAATTTGTGCCATTAATCTTATATTCTATCCTAATTTCTATATTTTCAAACATTAATTGAGGACCAGATGTGCGCGTAAATATGTAAATCATTACAAAAAAGTTACATTTTTAATACAAATATAATTAATTAATGTACATTAATTAATTAATCAAATCAGTGGCCCTAGAATGTTTGACCAAAAGAGTAATTTTCGTCTAGAAACTCAATAGCAGACTTTTCAACAAAAAAAGTCAGTCCAAATCAAAATAACTGTGGAATCCAGTGGATGAGAATGCACAAGAAAAACATTTCCTGCCTTTGTTTCTATTGTTGTATAAGTGTTTCTCATGAGCCGATTACTCTGATTTAGAAACTATATTTTTATCGTATGAAGTTTTTTAACAATTGTTTTCACACCAGTTGACTTTTGTAAGTTAATGTTTCCTCTAAAAATCATGTTTCAAAAAACGCTTCTTTTATTTTTTAGGGGTTTCGTGCCATCCTCTTGCACACGTTGATTTAGCTTGAGTTGATTTTTCTAAAGCTTCTTCTAAATCGAATCCTCTTTTTCCTGTCACAAAGTTAGTTGTACAGTTTGACTACTTACCTAATGGCGACCCAATTCCTGGAAATCCTCATGGCACACATTCTGTTTCACATGTTAGATCTTCTCCTGCTTCACGTCAATTTCCGTCTTCTCTCGTCAGATCTCGTTCTTCTGCCGAATCTTCTTAACGTTCCAGGTCTAGATCTCCTACTGCCACTCGTTTTTCTTTTCGCCAACCTGGACCTACACTTGAAGAAATTAGTTTATTTCGGCTCATTCCCCACACAAATCGAACCCGGCGAATTGAACTTCGAAGACACACGTTTCCTGGCGATGCAGAAATTCAACTAAAAGGAAAAAGTCACAAACTTTTTTCCATGCCAAGCGGAGAACAAACTGTGTTAACGACGTCCAATAGTGACATTTTTGTAATACTGGAGGCAAACAATACCTTCGTGGAATATATATAAGAAAATATTGCTCTCAGCAACGGGTGAAAATCAACATGTACAGCGGCAAAATTACACATATAAGCAGAGAAGAAAGGGACGAAGCACCCTCAGGCAACCGCCGCCCAATCTCAAGGCATTTTGAAAGAATAATGGTATAATCAATTTTTTCTTTTTCCTAATCAAAAATTTTCAATGAAAATCATTTTAACCTTGTAACAGTTTTAACAGCGTATCTTTTGTAGTCCAAATAAAACCATTCAAAAATAAAATTTGTTCCTTTACTTCGCTTAAAAACGCTTTAAGTAGGTGAAAACCTCTCTTAAAGGTCACCCCTAATAAGGATTGTTTAATATATCTCAGGTGCTTATTGATATTTCTCGATGAAACAAGGCTTGTGACTTGCTTCCAAAACGTTAATTTGCTTATTTTTATCATATTTTTACTACAAGAGTTCCTTTCGAAACGTGCAGATCTTTTTTCGTTAAAAATCTTTTGTCTTTGAAATTTTATCGTCTGTGGTGTCGTTTTTTCAAAAATGTAATTTTTCATTTTGGATCTTATTTTCTATGATTGAAAAAAAATCTACTACTTAATTATGTTGACTATTTGCTCTCCTTTTCCATCTTTTTCAGGTTTTCTGGTTCCTTCTGCTATTATATTTCCAACTGTTGTACCTTGAATCAGTCACTTTTTTCAATATTTTCTTTCCTAGCCTTATCATCTCTTTCTCTTCTTCTTTCCGCTCGCAACCCCTCACTTGCATACCACATTCCTACCTCATGTCATATCTGTAATCCTTTCATTTGGAACGTCTCCCCTTTTTTATCCTTTCTTTTAGTTTTTTTAATTTATCTTTGAATTTTCAGGTTCTTTTTACATGCCTTAACAAGATGTTTTCTTGTCTTATTTTCTCTTTTAGCGTATAACCTGGGAAATTTTAACTCACTCCCAAAACTCATATCAAAAACCTCCCATGCGAACTTTCAACTTTCATGTGTGCTTTCCATTCCATACCATCCCTGTTGTGTTGTTTCTTTTAATCTTCGCAATCGCCTTATTTACCTTATTGCTACTATTCCAGTCTTTCAATCCGAGTTCTCTATTTACACATTTCCTTCCTCCTCTTTCCCTACTTATTATTTCCCACTCTTTTCATTCTTTTACCGCTTTCTTTGCCTTTTCTCTGTGATTTTCTTTCTCCTTCTGTCTTTTTACCTTTAGCATTCTTTCTTGCTCTCGCTGCATCCTGTCGCTGCACCCTATTTTAAATTTCTCTCGCCTATTTTATTCCCTCTTCCCCGTAACGCGCTTGAGGCCATCACATCCCATTTTAACGATCACGGAAAGGTTTTCTGAGCCTATAATGTTAACTACTTCCATTCTCAATATCCGCCTATTTGATCTAGATCTGGCCTGATAGCCTGTCAATTTGTTACCTTTTGTTTCGAGTTTTTTATAAGAATTTTCTTTGCTCTATTTCACAACTTTCCCCTTCTGTACACGCATACTATATTTACAAGAACTCTTCCTAAGTTTATTCTTTAACCCATTAGTCTATCCTTTTCTTATATATACTCTCTGGTTTTTCCTTCTAACCCTAGTTCCTTTTTAACCCTAGACACCATACTACCTACTCCTCTCCCTTTCACGTGCCCTTTTTTTTCTACTTGAATGTTTCACTCATATGCTTTCGGTAAAATTTTTTCAGGCCTTTCCACTCTGAAACGTTTCAGAACGCTACTTTGTCCCCTTCATTCACTACCCGTTTCCTACTCCCTTAGCTCTTCTACTTCATCGTCCTAAATCTATATTGAATCTATATTGGATCCGTTATACTAAATTTCAGCTTACTGTCGGTTCTAACTTTTATAGAAACACAATATTTTTGAATTTTATAAAGAAAAAATTCTGTAATTTATCATTTTTTCGCTTTAAGCTATTGAAAATTAATTAATAACAAATTTGTATATAGATCCTTTAAAAGAGAATAATTATGGTCGAATTATCTTCTTTCTTTTGTTGCATACTTTAACCACAAATGAAATTTTTCATTATGTTTTCAACAAAAATTTTTAAAGTCGGAGGGATAAATTATACGACTTTTTGAGTACTCAAAATCGCCGTACCTGGAACATGTAAATCTTAAAAAAATAACTAGCTAACTAAGTTGACTAATCTGATTAATCCTTAAAAAGTGATCGTGCCTCTGGGTACGTACAGTCGTACAGAAAGACAGACACTTTGAAAAAATAGTTTGTCTTCTGACCCAGAGCTTGAAAGAGCTTGTAAATTTGATAAAAAGCGACTAAATTAAATTTTACATAAACCGAATGCCTTCTCATTAATATGAGAATCTAATAATGTTGCTAAAAGTTAGACACGCTTTTAAACATTTGTTGCAGATAGTTACTGAAAAAGTAAAAATCCGTTAATAAATGGACGAAGTATGTAAAGAATTGTGAATAGTGTGTTCTTGATTTTGACCAGAATGCTTTGCTCGAGACTAAGTGTTGTTTAGTAATCGGAATGTAATAAAGTAAATAAAACCCAAATTTCGAAAATGATTTCAACTTCAACTAAGATTAATGGAATAACAAATCTGTTTTTAAATTGGAAATTATAAATCCATTTTACAACTTCCCTGTTGTAGTTCAAAATTTTTCAAAAAGTTTTCACATCTTTATAAATCCTTAAGAGTCGTTTGAAATCATCAAATCTTTTAGGATCTTTTTAATTCACCCGGAAAATTAATTGCATTGATATTAAATGCAAAAATATATATACACGTTAATATAAATTCTAAGGAATTCAGTAATTTGTCATTTGTTTTCTTAACACCGGCTCTGATATTTCTAAAAATGTAAATTGTTTATTTTCAGGGTCAGTGTTCACTATATTGACAAAAATTATACACCCTGTCAAAAAATAGTTTAACACAATACAAAAAATTCTTTATAGATTCTTTTTCGCTGAATAATTATCTGTCCATTTATGGTTTTTTTAGCTTGTGTCGTTTGACCATGTAAATTGCAAAATGGGAGATGGGAAATCCTCTAGCCCATCTGCCAAAGGTTGTCAATATTGCTCCTATAATAAATCATACACAGCAAGAATGTCCTCTCAAAAACAGACATTATATAGAACGGCCGGGTCTTAAAAAAAATGAGAACGTGTCGCGGGACACGCATTGGGAACGAAGTTCCTCGTTACTTCCTCGCATTGAATGACTC